>MJUU01031763.1:27891-39055 GCA_002080025.1 Modiolus philippinarum | reverse complement strand
AAAAAAAACAATTTTTGGAAAAAAGTATGATACAGGGCTAGCCATGCGATAAAGGGTGTGTGATAAAGGGTAAGCCATGCGATAAAGGGTATGCGATAAAGGGTATGACGTCGTAGTGTGAATACAGAATGAGCGTCATGCACTGTATCACATATTCAAAACGTCTGTATTTATTACTAAACATATGATAAATAAAGATAAAGGGGATAAAGAATTATCGTGTCGATAAAGTAAATTTAACATTACATGGTATTAACATGAAGATTAAGAAGAAAAAGGGGTTGTATTGCCGATATATGTAGTAGAACATGACCTTGTATTTTACTTTAAGATAAAGACGAAAGAGTGGTATTGTGCCGATATAGTAAATTCAACATGACTTTGTATTTTACATGTCGATAAAAAAAGGTAGATGGATATAGAAGTAATATGCTAAATATAATATGACTTTTGTATTTTAGATTTAAGCGATATACATATAACATGACTTAGTATTTTGCATCAAGATTAAGATATAGAGGGGAATAAATGTAATTTAGTAAACATGACATTACTTTGTATTTCACACAAAGATAAAGAATGTGGAGGGGTAAAGAGAATATATACTAAATATGATATGACTTCGTATTCCGAATAAAGCATGTGGAGGGGGTATAGAGGGTATAAATTTGTATTTTACATTAAGATAAGGAAGCTAGAGGGATTAAGTGGTGATTCAGTAATTAAAATTATAGCATTTCTTTACATTTTAGATAAAGATGGGGTACAGTGGTGATGTAGTAAATATAACATGACTTTGTATTTTACGTAGGTATCAAGAATATGGAGAAATTATAAAGTGAGCACGATAATTCTTTCTAATCTGATCGATAAACTCAACTTTGATAATATGTATTCATCCATTTAATGTGGTTAAGGCTTGCCATATTCAGTAAATATAACATTTGCATTAGACATAAAGATCAAGATTGTTGGGTATAGTGGCGAAGTAGTATAGGAAGAAAAGGTTTGGGTATAGTGGCAAAATAGTATAACATGATTTTGCAATTTGACCTGAAAGTAAGTTTAATATTGTCGATTAATGACGAAACGCTATTCAGCATCATTCATTACGTTGTTGATGATATCATTGTTTCAGGAAAGGTGATTAATATCAAGACAGGTGTTTATGAAAGGGTAATGATTTTGACATCTTCAACACACAGGGTAGAGGTGTATTATAACAGAAAATAAGAACAAACTGTATTCCATAGTAATATTATTAATTCTTCTCATTTAGTCCCAAATTATCACACGAATTGCCAAAGCCTAGTAATAAAACCTTTATTATCAACTGTTTCCGGTCTATATCACCTTTCGATCATCGATCCTCAATTTACCAAACAGAAATAAAAGTACGGGGGCACTGAGTTAATTAATATTAATATTAATTTAAGTAGTGTGTGAGCACTCTGTATAGTGCACCAGGTAGTTGTGAAATATACAACAGCAACAATAACTTTTTTTACAGGTTGTGACGGGAATTGCACTTACATTAATTCTAATTAATAACAGAGGCATATAATTAAATGTCTCTGTTAATAACTTTGTCCGTTCTGTGCCGATAGCTCTGGACAATAGAGACTCCTGCTTTGCAAACTTTTTTTTTATTCAATGCCTTTTTAATTGTAGAAATAACAAAATGACATCAAAGCTCGACAATCAAAACATGGAGAAACATGTAAGTAAACTGAATATTTACTTTTAGAATTATAGTTTACATGCTAAAGAATATAGATAATAAACATTCATGCATTTAATCTTGAAGTGTTACTAACCATGTTAACATATATAACTTATTACGTCTTTCACTTTATAAACGACGAACAAAATGTACATCAAATTTGTGATGTCCAAATTATAACAATATAATATTATTTCAACAACAAAAAGAAAAATAATCTGTTCGGTTGCTTTTGGTTCTGTTGTGTGCTTTGACCATTTCCTGTTTGCCTTTTTGCTGTACCTAATACATAAAAAAAATAAAAAGATAATAAAAATAAATAAAAAATAAATGTGAATATATAGAAATAAAAACTTCTTACAGGCAAGAAATAAGCAAATAAAAATTGAAAATCATAAAAACACATACAAGACATTAGAAAATGCAGCTTTTAATATCCATAATTAAATTATTGTGCAAAACGGTGACTAATATTACAGGGATTCAACACTATTTAACAAACCAGTTTGATCAAATCAAAATTTCTGTCTTGGCTAAGGCTTTCAGCTGTAACATACAATTTTTTCCAAAAATTTTGTCAAAAAGCTGATTTACCGCTGATCTACCACATTAAATTTCAATTAACCCAACAATGAAAATCTAATTAAAAGTTGGTAATAAATGCATGAGGATTTGTTTTCTCGTGTAAAGAGGTGGTAAAATTATCGAGAAACCGTCCAATAAACAAATGACTCGCTAGTTTACATACTACTTTTACGAAATTTTACCTAGATAAAGGTCTTTGTATTGGCTTTATAGCCATGCCGGTAAGATTTTTTACAGTGCTGATGAATTTTGACTGATGTGACCAAGTTCATATAATTTTTAAATACAAATTTTGGAGTTCAAAAACTAAACTTTTCAGTATTTGTTTTGCAACTGAATTTTCAACTAGATTTAAAGAAAAATATATCATGATTTGTATCAAAGATTCATCTGTTCAATCATTTAAATTTTGGAGCATTATATTTTTATTAATATGGGGAAAATAGAAAGTGTACTCTAATAAACGTCATAAAGTGCAAATTTCGCGATTTATTTCTGAAATATCCAAGTTTTAGAGCAAAATTTGTGTACTTTGGAATAAATTCATTTTACAAAAATTATACTATGATTTGCAACAATCTTTTTTCTATAAAGATGTTTTTTGTATTATAATCGGAAGAAAAATGTAGCTGTGAAATGTACCTATAATTCCAGAGAAATGCTAAAAAATACGACGATTTACAGGTAAATCTGCCGCGACACTGATAATAGATATGTGAATGTTTCAAATCCCTGTTACAATAGTCCCAGTGCAAAATTATATTAAAATGCTACAAATTTCGACAACAAAAGATATCAAATGTTCCAAATGAGAATTTTTTTCTGTATGAATGATTTCTCTATGACAAAACATGGTTACATAATTTATATGGTATATTTATGGTATATTATTTTGAACTCAATATATTTACAATTACAAAATAGTTTTCAATACAATAACTAACACTTTTCGGTAGAATGATTGACTTCAAACAATTTTTATTGAGTAATACCCTCCTAGCATTTCTAATAATCTACGAATCTATAAAAAAAATTCAAACTTTATATTTATATGTGTGTGTGTGTGTGATATACATTGATTACTAAATACGGTGCTACTTGATCCTTCGGTAATTGCAATAGGTAAAAAAGTTTTAAAACAAATGTACAAGTTCCAACCACATATATAGGATCAATGAATAAATTCAATTTAAAAGGCAGAAAACAACAACAGTAGAATACCAAAGGAACACAAAGCACAAGATTACATAAATCAAAGCCAAGAAACAAGACAAAAGCAAGAACACCAGAAGACGGAAGACCAAAGCATTACACACCCACAAAACACACAAACACCACAATTACACCACCCAAAGCTAAAGCACTAAAAGTATGAACTCTGAAAAACAAAGTGACATGAGATGATCCGGAAGGGTAAGCATGTTCTGCTCTGTATACAGCACGGTTAGTTGGTCAATCCAGAGTAAAGTCAGAGTTGGTAATATCAAATCCGGGAATATGTGAATCTAGATAAAATTAACTATGGAAGGATATGGAGTAAATGCACCAAGTCTCTACAAATATATGGTTGAAAACAAGTAAAGGAACAACGCTTTCATCTTCACCATGAGGAGTTTCATTTCTGACACCGAAATTTTATATCTACCTATGATGTCGTGGTCGCAATAGAATTTTCAAACGGACGAAAGTTACAGCGGCTGAAGAAATCCCTGACTCAGCCGTTACAGGACATAGAGCAACACATATTGTGAGACTCCTTCACAATGACCTTCATTACAACATAGAATCATATCGATCAATCTATATAACGTAAAATTTATCCAAAATTTCTTGATAATTTTGGCTCTTTGAACAAATTCAAATACAGTACATAGGGTCAAACTTGTCATGGAACAAGCATGGTCGTTTTAAAGAGGGTACATTGTACGATGATTATCATAAAGATTGTAACATTAGTATTCATGCCCTGTTCTAATATTCGACAAATACAGTTTGACAGTTAAGCCAGCTATAAAGTATAAGATATTCATTTTAGTTTGGCAAAATAAGAATTGAACAGCATTGGAACAGCTATATGAGCAAATGTGAAAAGTACCTAAAAAGGACTTATGAACTAATCTAACGATCAAGTAAATCACAGTAATATCCATTTGATCACTATATCTTTAGTCTGAAACTACAGTTATATTTACTCACTGTCATCAAACAAATGATTGTAGGTATTATTATGTCACCCTAGACAAAGTCAGGGTGACGTGTTGTATTTTATGTTTCTTCAGATTAAAATTCACTTTTTTTCAAATACTTTTAGTGCGAGCGATTGTTTTGAAATAGATGAATGAAATTATATCATTTCTTTTCACAAAGTTGGACCACCATCTAAAGTAACTGTTTTATATTTATGCTGTGTATTTGAATTTTCAAAGATGGCCGCAGCCAGTTCTTATCTGACCGCCATTTTACGTTCAAAATTGAGGATTCACTATCCCAGGAACTGTTTTGCAGAACTTCTCAATATTTTTCAAAAATTTCAATAAGGCGAGACAAAAATTGATTTCTATGTAGATTTTGAGGCTGAGATAGAGTCATCAAATTTGCCGTCTTTGTTAACGTATGATCGGATATTGCTCGCAATTGCAAATCTAGTTGTGTATGCTGTTTTTTGAAATGTAAATTCTATTATTTTCGTTTAGTTATAAATTTGTAATTGAGTTCTAGGTATAAAATAGTCTGGTTGATTTTCCACTTCTTCCTCTTTATTTAAAAAATGTTATTGCAGTAATTAACGATGCCTTAGTATAATAATTCTTATTATTAGATAATTTGTCATTTTAGGCAATTTTTTAAATGCATGTCTTTTTCTCTTGATCTCAAAATGCATGGTCTTTGGCATTCTTGCATTATCATTTCTTATCCAGCTTTAAAGTACATTTGCCTTATTCTACTGACTCTAGGGTGAATAATGGAAGCTCAGCGCAGTTTCATACATCTGTAATATTCCATCGTTTTGGGGTGCCATGCACAGACTTCTGGTGTAGTTTTTTTTTTGTGACATTTCAGTTGATATGAGTAGTTAACTTGTTGATAGCAACTTCAGTTTTCAAACACATAAGTCTTGTTAGGCATCTCAGCTATTTCTCCCTGATTTAACAAATCTGGATTCTTTAAGTGAAATCTGGAAACAGTGCAGTCTAAAATAGCTTACCAATGAATAATTGTGGCAATAAACTAAGTTAAGAATTACGTCAGAAGAATTGATTAGTTTTAAGATGTGATAATCTAAAACTCTTGAATCCATTAAACATCGTTTACTTTAGCTTGATGTACTCATATCTCTGAAATCAAAGAGAATTTAATCAATAAAAAGAATATTAATATGTTTAAATTTTATTTCAAGAGATATTTTGGATTGATATCTTAATATACTGTGCACATTCTTCACTTATTACCTGTAAATTGACTTTTCATCATCTGTTACCTCCCAAACAAAACCACTCAAATCACCAAAACCGTGAAAAATATGATGAAAACCGATTTGCAGTGCTATAAATGATTTATGTCAACCTTATTCGTATTCCAATCATGTTTACATAAACCAATTTATGTACGAAATTGATGGAAATCTGTCAATAACTTGCTTTTAAGACGGTCTTATTAAAAATACAACTAGTATTGTATTGGCGTGATTTAGACTAGCCTATGAATATAATGCGTGGAATTTCCAATGTCTGTATAATGAATCGCCGGACAAAACTCACTTTTGATCTTGTCATCAACTGGAAATATACTAATTAATTCACTCAGGAATCGAAGATGGAGTTGTTGCCATGTGTTAAGGTGTATTTACATTATTTTCTAACCACGTGTACCTGTAAAGTCAACATTTCATCCTTTTAATCGAAATACTTGTGACTGGCAGCAATTAACTGATTGGAAAATGATGAGCTATGTGTATTAGGGGAAATAAGGTTTACATTTCATGGATTTATATTTAATTTAAGATTCTGTTCTACAGCAATTATGTCGATATTTTTGTTAAAAATTCAGGTAAGAGTTTTATTTTATACCTGTTTTTAGTTGCAACATTATTGATTTCTTTGATGTTGAATATTTCTGTATAATCCGATTACGATAAGTATTTCTGTTAAATATTGCAAAGTTTAGAATAAGCAGTTGACCTCTATTTTGACTACGACATCGTATACACTTGTAAACAATGAAAAAAATATATGAACTTGAAATACAAATATTAACTAAATACCTTTCAACGACAATGCAACGAAAACGCCTAAGCAATATCTTTCGAACAGTTTGATTATCCACATTTTTTTGTACTTCCAATTAATAAGTATCAGTTCTTATAAACGTAAACATATTTGTTCCACTATCTATACCATAGTCTTTGCATTGGATTGATAATATGCCAGCATCGTCCCCAGTGGATAGCTGCTTTATAGCATTGTAGTTTCATAACGTTTATGCAAGCAGTGATGCTTTGATTACATCACTTGACTTTACATTATACAATTCTAAAAGTATACAACCGTTTGAAAGTTTATATTACTTTCAAGAACAGACTTCACATTATTTTTATTTTCATTTTTGCAAATAAATGTCACATGAAAAATAGCCTCCTTTCTTTACTCATGAAGCGTTCACATCATTGTGATTTACATATTAGTGTGCATGTTTATTACAAACATACAAAAAATACTTTGAAGTGTATTTTACCAATTACTAAATACTAAGTAATTTTTTCTCATTATACTCTATACTTCTGTTTTGTTTCGTCTTCTGTACATTCTGCTCTTTGTCTTTCATCCATTTTACATTATTATTAGCTCATTATGAAATTGTTATCGAATGAACTGTATGTTGTAAATAATTTCCTGCTTTTATATATTTCATTGGACACTTTCTGTATTTGTTATGATGTCGTAATTTGTGTAACATATGAATTGCCGCGTTTTTAGTGTTTTGATTCTATAGGTTCTCCCTTTTGCGTCTTTACAAATTATATATTTTCGTTGTTCTTTCCAAGTTATATGTGTGACCGGAGTTTTTAAACGCTAACCTTTCGTCGTCTTTGAAATGAAGCCGGATATATCCTGTTCAAACTCTTTTATGCATTCTCATTCTTATCTTGTTAATCCTTTGTTCTTATTGTTTTTCCAAAAACACTTGTAGCAAATTTCAGGTGTGGTTTTATCATGCAATGCCCATTCATTTGGAAAAATAACGACACAATAATTGCTGATGAGGATAAGATGATTTAACCATTGTTTCTTTACAGACTGAAAGGTACTCGAAATAGGACAAAATACAAAATCCAGGGCTTAATTAAACGAGGTGACCGCGCAAATGGTTTGTTATCTTTATCTTTTAATTGTTTTCATAGCTGCAAAAAAGTTGGAAATAGAAATTGCAATATTTTCCGTACGTTTCCTACTTTTTGAATTAATAAAACTAAAGAATGTATATAGTAGTTTTACGTAATGTATAAGTTGATATAAAAATTCCAAATAGTGTATGTCTTCTCTATAACCTTTGTAAATGTCGGGTTTGTTTCCTATGCTCTGCATCCCGTTCTCGGTCTTTTATCCACAGCTTTAATTTAACGTAATTATTAGCTCAAATGTTATACGCTTATTACAGCTGATTCAGTTAAGCATGTACCAAGTAAAGTTTGCAATGTTAGAAGCAAAGTTTGAAAAAGAGTTTGGTTGAATAAATATGGATTATAGTCCATTCAAATTTATGCAATACATTTTAAGCATCAAATTTGCTAGAAAATGTACATAACAATTAGTAGTTATCTACTTTTAAATATATTAAGATTTTAAACATAAACATTAAATCACTTTCAACACTTAGTAATATGAGTTTGAAGCACAAAATCCTTCTTTTTTCGAGTTCAATCTACCTATATAGAAATTTGAAATAGACTTTCACATTTGGCGTGATAACTAATTGCATATGAATGGATTTTTAACAGTAGCCTCAGGCTTATCAAGTTCGCTAGTAACTTTGGAAAGTTCACAGATACATGGACAGTTAAAACAGCTGTACATGAACTGTGTTATCAACAAGAGCTGGCGCCGAATGGCAGCCTGATATACCCCCGCTCATTGTACCCTGAATCAATGTGACAAGTGAAAATGTAATTGTGTCGGGAAACAGTACAAGTGTGGACACAATACAAGTATAAATACCATTATATAATCCTAGTAACCAACATTTTCAATAATAACTGTCTGCACAACAATTAAAACTGCCTAACATTTTCCAAAGAAATTGTGATGAAAAATTCCATATATTGTACAACAATGAAAAACAATGACATCTCAGTAAACAGGAAGTGCTTATAACCTAACCTTGAAATCCGAATACACGATACATTTGACCATAAAGAAGCTCTGTGCAAAACAACAATTGAATCCAACTTACAGTTTCAGAAAAAATTGTGACAAAAAAATTCCATTTATTGTACAACATTGAAAACAATGACCTATCGGCAAACAGGAAGTGCTCATGACATAACCTTGAAATCCGAAAACACGATAGATTGTACCATAAAGAAGCTTTGTCCAAAAAAAAAACAATTGAATCTAACTAACAGTTTCTGAAAAAATTGTGATGAAAAATTCCATATATTGTACAACATTGAAAAACAATAACGTCTCGGCAAACAGGATGTGGTTAGGACATAACCTTGAAATTGGAATACACAACAGATTGGACCATAAGGAAGCTTTGCTCAAAACAACAATGGAATCCCACCTACAGTTTCAGAAAAAATTGTGACGAAAAATTCCATATATTGTACAACAATGGAAAAACAATAACGTCTCGGCAAACAGGAAGTGCTTACAACGTAACCTTGAAGTCAGAATACACGTTAGATTGGACGATAGGGAAGCTCTGTGCAAAACAACAATTGAATCCCACTCACAGTTTCAGAAAAAAATGTGACGAAAAATTCCATATATTGTGCAACAATGAAAAAAAAAATAACGTCTGGACAAACAAGAAGTGCTAATGAAGTAACCTTGAAATTCGAATACACGATAGATTGGACCACAAGGAAGCTCTGTGCATAACAACAACTGAATCCCTCTTACAGTTTCAGAAAAAAATGTGACGAAAAATTCCAGATGCTGTACAACAATAAAAAAAAAACAATGAAGTCTCGGCAAACAGGAAGTGCTTATAACCTAACCATGAAATCGGAATACACAATAGATTGGACCATTAGGAAGCTCTGTGCAAAACAACAATTGAATCCCACTAACAGTTTCAGAAAAAATTGTGACGAAAAATTTCCATACATAGTACAACAATGATGTCTCTGCAAACAGGAAGTGCTTACGACGTAACGTTGAAATTCGAATACACGATAGATTGGACCATGAGGATGCTCTGTGCGTAACAACAATTGAATCCCACTTACAGTTTCAGAAAAAATTGTGACGAAAAATTACATATATTGTACAACAATGAAAAACAATGACGGCTCGGCAAACAGGAAGTCCTTACGACGTAACCTTGAAATTCAAATACACGATAGATTGAACCATAAGGAAGCTCTGTGCTTAACAACACTTGAATCCTTCTAGCAGTTTCTGAAAAAAATTGTGACGAAAAATTCCATATGATGTACGACAATAAAAAAAAACAATAATGCCTCGGCAAACAGGAAGTACTTATGCGGTAACCTTGAAATCTGTATATACTTATTGGATCATCATGAGAAAGTTTTTGCCAAAATATGAATTTATTCTGTAAAGTGGTTGCTGAGAAAAGTGTGGTTACGGACAGACGAACTAACGAACAAACGCACGGACGAACGAACGAACAGAAGTAAACCAGTATACCCCCACTACTATGTAGCGGGGGTATAATGATGTCTCGACAAACAGGAAGTGCTTATGACTTAACCTTGAAATCGGAATACACGATAGATTGGACCATAGGAAGCTCTGTGCAAAACAACAATTTAATCCCACTTACAGTTTCAGAACAAAATGTGACGAAAAATTCCGTATATTGTACAACAATGAAAAACAATGACGTCTCGGCAAACAGGAAGTGCTTACGGCGTACCCTTGAAATCGGAATACACGATAGATTGGACCATAAGGAAGCTCTGTACAAAACAACATTTGAATCCCACTTACAGATTCAGAAAAAATTGTGACGAAAAATTCCATATATTGTACAACAATGAGAAACAGTGTATCTCGGCAAGCAGGAAGTGCTTATGACTTAACCTTGAAATCGGAAAACATGATAGATTGGACCATTGTGCAAAACAACAATTTAATCCCACTTACAGTTTCAGAAAAAAATGTGACGAAAAATTCCATATATTGTACAACAATGAAAAACAATGACGTCTCGGCAAACAGGAAGTGCTTACGGTGTAACCTTGAAATCGGAATACAAGATAGATTGCACCATAAGGAAGCTCTGTGCAAAAGAACAACTGAATCCCACTTACAGTTTCAAAAAAATTGTGACGAAAAATTCCATATATTGTACAACAATGAAAAACAATGACGTCTCGGCAAAAAGGAAGTGCTTACGGCGTTACTTTGAAATCCGAATACACGATAGATTGGACCATAAGGAAGCTCTGTGCATAACAACAATTGAATCCCTTTTACAGTTTCAGAAAAAATTGTGACGAAAAATTCCATATGCTGTACAACAACAAAAAAAAAACCAATGAAGTCTTGGCAAACAGGAAGTACTTAAGCGGTAACCTTGAAATCTGTATATACACATCGGACCATCATGAGAAAGCTTTTGCCAAAATATGATTTCATTTTGTAAAGTAGTTGCTGAGAAAAGTGT
>MJUU01031763.1:0-27835 GCA_002080025.1 Modiolus philippinarum | reverse complement strand
CAGTATTTTTTAAACTCAGTGGACACTTTCTCTTATATGTTGTCTCCATTTGTGTTACATGTGAATCGTTGTTTTTGTATTTTTATTCTGGATTTTCCCTTTTGTGTCTTTTAATTTTAATTCTTGTTAGTTTATATTTTATTTTACAAGTCGTTTTATCTTGCAATATCCGTTCATTTTGAAGAATAACGACACAATCACGACTGATGATGATATGGCGCAAAACATTGAATCCATGCACACTGGAAGGTATTCTTAAATAAAACAAATTAATCAAGGTCTCGTTAAAACAAATAATATTTGAATTGTTTTCATAGTTTAAAATTTATAAAAGTTTCTTCTGTAATCAAAATCGGAATATTTTGTCACCATATATTTTGAATTAGTATACAAAGTAGATTTTTGCGGTTGAACGTATACATGTACAAGTAATTCTCAACTTGATATTAAAGTTCAAATGGTGTATGACTTTCAAGTGCATTGCAAAAAGGCAACATGTTGATAATGATTCAAGTTTTAAGATAAACTTACCAACATATGCTCATTTTTATTTTTTTACCTTTCATTGTATTTCTCATCAGAATTAAAAATGGGGGATTGGTAGAAACAACCTCACACACACACACACACACACACACACACACACATACACAAAGAATCGGTCAATCAATACGAAATATCATTCAATGGCTATAATTCACTTCAAATGACATATTTAAAATCGATCAATTTTAAGAACAAAACAAAATGCTTTAGACAAATGAAATGAGAGAACCCCCGATGCTTTTATCAGTTAACAGGATTATCTAGTATAGTTCACACAATGTACTAATTACACACCTGAGTAATGCCTAGAGGCAAAAATCAGACTTTATTGATATTTCAAAAGACAGTTCAACATCTTAATAAAACATAACCTTCCCACAAATTTGAACAATCCATATTTTTGCTCTTTTTCTTTTACATATTCTTTCAATTAAAATCCCCTTTTCGAAAAAAAAAAAATCTTTTTTTTTTGATAATGTTGAAAATGTAATAGAATAACGATTTGCATAACAGTCAGTATCAAATATTCCATGCACAAATTTATATGACCAGGACAAGTAGTCACATCATGTCAGTAGATCTTTTTACTAAACGCTTGGTTAAACAGGCATCCTGAATGTTGAATATTCTAATCAAGCACTGGGAAAGATAAAATATATTTTAATGGTCCCAATCACTTTGCCATATTCTTATTTTACGAAAGGATATGGAGTAAATGAACATGAGACCATAACACATATGTTAACTCCAACTGCAATAATTAAATGAGTTGTATGGCCATTTCGGAAATGTATTCCTCATTAGCAGCCCTAGAACTAGTTTGCAAGAACATATTAAACGAATAAGACGAAATATTTCTCATTTTAGCCCTTAAGAATTCCTATAGAAACATGGCAGAATTAAGCAAATGGATCAACGCTTTTGTTGATGTTTCTTCATCTTGTTGTTATTCACTGACAGCTTTTATGAGAAAAACAAAAATTCTGAACCATTTTTATGCCCCCAGATCGAGGTTCGGGGGCATATTGTTTTTGTCCTGTCTGTGTATCTGTCTGTCTGTGCGTCCGAAACTTTAACCTCGACTATAACTTTGAACTATGTAAGATAGACTTTTCATACTTGGCAAGTGTATAGGTCTAGCCAAGAGGAACATAACTATTCGAAAGAAAATTAGGTCAGGTCAAAGGTCGAGGTCACACAGGTCAAAAAGGGGTGAAAACGGCTGTTTTCACATATTTGACCGTAGAATCCTTATTATTTATCCTATTGAGACGGGGTTTGTTTTATGTTCTTGCCAACAAAATTTTGCAACTGAAATATGCCGACAGATTTGAGGTAGCATTTACCGTTTTTTGAGAAACAAGAGGCCCAAAGGGGGTCAAAGAGGAAAAAAATAATTTTTAAATTTTTGGGGTATTATTTTACTGTAGAATCTTGGGGCATATGTAGTGTTTCACAAACACATCTTGTTCTAAGGGTCACTGTTTTGTCATAAATCTAACCAGACATGTTATATTCCTTCATTAATTACGTTATAAAACAATATAATACTGTACTTTTAACTTACAGCACTTTTTGCTTTGATTGATACTTTCTTTCAGTTGCAATTTTCTAAATCGTGCATTGAATTGATATCAATGTATCAGCGCCTCTAAAAACGTGCTTCCACTGTATCATTGCTGATTATTAAATAATGGATAGTCTTATCACTGTTATTTACAGTCTTATGTATTTGTCATGCACAGTCTTAAAAAAGTCTGTTCTGATAAAAAAAATGACACAGTTGGACTCTAAAAACCATGACCGAGATCGAGAACAAAAAGGTGTCTGATTAAAGAGTATTGTATTGAGAGATGGAGTGGTAAATATGAACTAAATCCTAGTACATCTAGAATTGTACTTTTTTGAAGCAGCAATCTAGAGTTGTTACCTGAACCCTCTGAACCTATTTATACTGAGATATAATGGATACCCACAAGAAGTAAAACTTCATGATTTATACTGGGATGTTCTGGATACCCACAAGAAGTAAAACTTCATGATTCTTGGCCATTCTGGTGCTCAAAAATATTTCTATAGACATGGATGTAGCGTTGTTCGACCATGTAACAAAATTCCGATGCAATTAGAGGGAGAGACCAGTAGCGAATTTTTTAAAATTTCGCTGAAACCAGTGTTAGAGGCCGTCCTGAATTTCTATGAGGTACAAGTTAAGCTCATTGTTGAAACCGTGGTGAATTCAAGGTGAACAACAATAAAAGCGTTATGCCATTGTCTGTTTTACCATGTTTTTGTAGAGACTTTATCTCGTGTATATTAACTCCGTATCCTTTCATTGTTAAGCGAAAGGTGTTTTTTTTTAAGTTTCTGGTTACTGTGAAAGTACTATTGTTCGTGGGGTTCCAATTTTCGTGGATTTCGTGGTTCGCTAAAACCACGAAATTAAGATCCCAACAAAAGGCATTTTTCCCATAGAGTTGTAATGTATAGAATTCGAAACCACGAATTTAAGTACCCACGAAATAGTGAATTCTCTGAAAACCACGAAAATTGATGGCCACGAATAAAAGAACATCCACAGTATTACAGATTTATTGAGGATTCTTAACAAACCTTAATGATAATTCTGTTCAGTAATTTTGTTATTAACTTCATCAAATAATTAAAAATAATGGAAGTTTCTTGACGATTCTGGCATGAGAAAAAAAAATAAGGCATTTGTGATTATTCTTGTATAAATAAAATAAGGGACTGTGGAAGATTTCTGGGGAACTGGTATGAAATATATTAAGAGAAATGGAAACTCATGGTATAGGAAGGTATATAAAGGGATATTCTTGACACTTCTGGTATAAATGAGGTAAAGATAGACTGGGTCTTTTGAGAAGATTTATAAATAAAAGAATAAGATATTATGGATGATTCTTTGTATAATAGAAAAGGGTACGTGGGAAAATTCTTGCCTTTTCTTATATTGATTATTACACTGTACATGTTATACAAAAATACCCAAGTTAGATAGAAAACAGTATATTTTGTTATGCAATACACGTGTTTCAAGGAGTAATTTCTGATCAACAGTATTAAAATCAAATAATATGATTAAAGCCACAAAACAAAAATAGTACGAAAGAAGTACTCATTTATTTAAATATCGAAACAAGAGGCCAAATCCAGTAAAGGACATCCGCAAATGAAGCCTTGGTATTTTGTAGTTGTAGGAAGAGTCTTCAATTCAAGTGTGGAGATTATTCACCATTCTTGTACGAAAAAGAGAAAATGAGAAATTATAAGAAATTCTTGACAATCCTTATAATAAAATGAGAGATCTTGGAAGACTCTTGATACTTCAGTTACAGAAAATGTAAAAAGGTTAACAAAGCTAAAGTATCTAACAATTAAAACTTTTTTAATATCCTGAATAGTTCCAGAGACATATAAAACACATATTTAAATGTCTCTGATAGTTCTGTATTCTAAAATCACAGCTTCTGGCATATTTTGGAATAAGGTACTTAATTTGTATCACATGTTATTTCAAATTAAGAGTTTTTCCATCTTAAAATCTAGTTCAAAAGCATTTGGTATACTAGATAATTCAAAATTGTAGGATTTTGTATTATATTTACCAGGTTTGCAGTTTTATTTGTGTGCTGTGGATTTGTCGGCAACGGTTGACAGCGGTTGTGCGAAGATTTTTGCAATTCGTATTTATATGTTTCTTGACGACCAAACATTCTTGGCTGAAAAGAAACCTGTTTGTTATGTTGTTCGACATCGGATGGTGATTTCCACTTAAACAAGTGTTAGGGTCGTCTTGAACTTACTGTAAGGTATGAACAAAGCTTTTGGTTGAAGGTCTCTTAGCGACTTTAAGATGAACAATAATGAAAGTGTTGATCCATTGCTTCGTTTTCAATGCATGTGTAGAGACTTTACCCTTTATCCTTAGATTGTTTATTTAGATCAGACTGAACTTGAATATGTCGTTGTAAATGTTTTTGCAGAATAATTGTAAGTCAATTTCAATCTACTATTATAACAAAGTACTAGTACTCAAATTGTTTGTTTTGCAATTATTCAATAAGAGAATGTTGAGTTAGAAATGCTAATAGTTTACTTTTCTTTTATTATGTAAAGCATTAACAGTGTACAATTCTTACTTTTTGATTATGCATTAAAATTTATTTTTAACTGGGTTTTCCATCGGAAAAATCCGGTCATTAGAATGAAGAAATGACGGGTGGTGGGCGGCTGGCGGGCGGCTGTCAAATAGGTACATCATTTGTCCGGAGCAAATCTCCTGCAGTTTTCGAGGTAGAATGTTTATATTTTGCAAATGATTTGTACATATATCAAAGGTGTGCATCTCACTTTGATTTCGATTTCTGAAAATTTATGCCAAAATTACCAGTTGTTGAACGTAGTCATTTTTACGTCAAATATCTTCCTATAGGGTACCTTTTTTCCGGAGCAAATCTCCTACAGTTTTTGAGATAGAAGATGTATATTTTACAGATCATTTGTACATATATCAAAGATTTATATTTTGCAGATCATTTGTACATATATCAAAGGTGTGCATGTTACTTTGATTTTGATTTCTGATAATTTATGTCCAAATTACCAGTTGTTGGACTTAGTCATTTTTACTCAAATATCAGCTTATAGGGTGCCCCTTTTGTCCGAAGCAAATCTCCTACAGTGTTTGAGACAGAAGGTTTATATTTTTTGCAGATCATTTGTACATATATTTCAAAGGTGTACTGGTTACATGATTTTGATATTTGATCATTTATGCCAAAATTATCGGTTGTTGAACTTAGTCATCACTATGTCACATATCTGCCAACAGGGTACCCCATTTGTCAAGAGCAGGATGTCGCCTCCAACGTTTTTTATATAAACTTTATAAAATATGCAACTTCAAAGGAAGGCTAAATATTGCAGATTGTAAAAACATTGTAAATTTCATATATTCAGGGTTGTTATCTGGGTAAGATGTACTGTCCATGTCACAGAAAACCTGGTTTGCTATCATATTGACAGCTTTCCTCTTGTTTATTCTGGATCGTACAGTAAATAGGATTTCCTGTATCTATAACAAAAATGGTTAATCAGTCCAACCCTGATTACTATTTTAGCTATGAATTGGAGAGCCGATAATGAAATATTAAGCGATTATAAATGATGTTTAACAAAGCAAAATATTTTCAGACCGATCGATCTAGAATTGTTTTATGTTGTAATTGATTATGAAGTATTACGTAAATATGATGGAAGTTGTCGTGGAATAATCTTGTTGGCATTTTATTCCAGGTCGAGGATCAATCCTTTCTTCGGTAAATACACTTCACTTGATACTATGGCTATAAATTTAAATTTATTGACATACGTGCAGCCAAGAATTTAGCAATAGAAACAGATGTACTGAGAACAAATTTATTCGTGGATTTCACATTGTTGGTGCTGATTTAGAACAACAATAAAAGCTCTGTTCCGTTCCTTGGTTTTACCATGTATTTTTAGAGATCTTGTCTGGTGTGTATTTACTCCGTATCCTTTCAGTGTGTGTTTATTTGAGGTTGTTCCAAGTCTTTATAAAACAGAAATGATTCGAAAATTTTAACATGATTTCATTTTCTCTTAGTAGTCGTTTAATCAGGACCAAAGTTCAGATAAGGGGAAGCAGATGCGCGGCAATATTATACAATGGCTGAAAGCTCAGTCAGTCCATATAGAACTGTAATATAGTAATATATCATTACAATCTTGACCCGTCTTATTATTTCATCAAAATCATGTTTCTAATTTTTATGCAATGGCTACAATGAAGAGTTGTAGCATAGTTATCCGGTCTGTATCCCGAGGTCCAAGTTTCTTATTGAAGGTAGTTGACTATGAAGCACATTTGATATGATTATGAAAACTTAATTGTTAATAGATCGTGTTATGAATTGCAACATGATGGTGCCAATTGGATCGGCTATGGTTATGTTCATGGGTAAATGACTGCAAATTTTATGATGGATGGACCCGGGTTATCTCCGTGTTTAAGGTAGTTCACTATAAACGATGTTTACTGTTATTGTAGAACATTGTGGTCTTATAGATCCTGAAATTAACTGCTACATTTTGGAGTTTTTGGACCAACTTGCGATATTGTGACCTAAGGTCATCGGTCATTGACTTTATGTTTTATGATTGAATGTGAATAGCCTCGAGTTACACGTACTTACTAAAGGCATTTTTATGATGATGATGAGAATTTGTACTGGTGGATCATATGAACTGCAATATTTTAACAACAAACAGTGTAACTCTAAATAGAGATTAAACCTAGCAACCATACTATTTTAGTTCTTTTAAGCAAAATTATTAAAAGTCATTTTTTGAAATTGTGTTGTGTTTCCTGAAACTCTTGAAAGACCGCTTTTTTTAAAAATTATTCATTGCAACCTTAGACTTTGGAAATCCTTTCAGTGGAAACCGTGATTTTCAACAAATGAATTACAAAATCTTTGATTCCAATTTTGGTCAATAAGACCACTTACTTTTGGAATTTTTCTTAGCAACCATACCTTTTATTTTGGAATTCCTTTCAGTGAAAACGACGATTATCGATTTCTGAATTGCAAAAAATTTTGATCCCTTCCTAGAGGTGCTTTAATATCTAAATAAACAATGAAAGGATATGGAATAAATGTACATGAGACAAAGTCTCCACAACTTCATGGAAGAATCAAAGCCTTAATTACACTGCCCTCTGACATTCAGGAAAACATTAATCGGAAAATTTAATACCATTCAAGATACGTGAAATCTGGAGGTAATTAGGGAGGTTATTTTGTTTGAAAATGTAAATGGATTACAATCACATCACTTTTTAATTTAGCCCTAGTTCTACATAATGCTAGCCAAGAAAATTCAGTAAAACAGTTATTTCCTCGGTGGTATTGCTTTAAATTCCCATTCTTGTCTTCTCTTGGTCTGTGTGTAGGATACTAATGCTGACAGTGCAAAAATTAGAGCCACGCTGCTATTTTGGATTAAAAATGATTGAAGTAGTTAAGCGAATGAACAATTCCTTTAATTTTCTTTAATTTCAAATACTAGTACAAAGCTTACGAGTTTGGTGTTGTGGTCGTTGCATGTGATATTTTATTTTGTAAATTAAAGACTGGATATCGAATATTCTCGGTGACGCAATAATGACGAAAGAAATATTGACTGCATTTCTCTTTACAAATCAGGGAATTGTTACGTGTATGAATTCGTTCATTCTCCATGTTGCTTTTTGTATCTGATTTTAGTTCCGTTAAAAACCACTTATAAATGATGGATATGGGAAAACTATAGTTGTGCAAGGTTACCATCTATTTCTGTCTTTTTTTTTCATAATCTATATGCAGAATTTATTAAGTGAATATGACAAATCGATCGAGTATTGGATAAAACGGGCCGAAAGATCGATATACCTATAAGCCAAAAATGATTAATGATTCGACCCTAAAAGTGACATTTGAAGCCTAAACACGTATTAATCACCACCGAGGAATGATGGATGGAAATGTATTATTGAAACTATATCAAATATAAATTATAGTGATAATCCTTTGCCTTTAACCTTCAAATCATATAATAAATGCATTATCGCCAATAATAGAGGAATTAGATTTTACACCGAGTTTTTTTTTCGACATCCTCACGAGGCTTTGTGGTAAAAGATATGGACAAAGGGTACCATGTCAGCTTTTTGTATATTATGTCAGCTGACATTCCTAACGAAATGTAGTATTAAGTTGTACGATTTCAGGAAAGGAAAGGAATTGTTTTACACTACCTAGGGGTTATTTTGTTAAGGTCTTGCTACCTTCTTCATTCGAAACATTTTCAATGTCTGCATTGGATGGTCGAAATTTGGTTGACGTGACTGAAGTAAAGACGCCTTTATAAATTTACAATTCAACTACAGAATTGACATGGTAACACAAAGTTTGACAAAGTATCATATTTAATGATCTGTTTCGATTATTTCTTGAAAAATTTTGATGCCTAATTATTTATCAATGGTAATCAACTGACTTGCTCGTTTTTCTTTTTTTTTTTTTTTTTTTTTGACGATGTACACGATTGGTAGTGCATAACATAATTAAACTTTTAGATTCTATCAGAAAGCACATTTTCTGATCATCTCAAATAACCAAATAACCTGAGCCATACTTTACTGGAAACTGGAAGTGCGTATCAGAACAATCATTGCCACCAGTGAGTAATGCAGTAAACAGTGGAAGCAAGTTGATATAATGACTTTTGGGATGTCCCTAACAAAATTCAATAGATTCTGATCCTACATGAAACTTGTCTAGCAACATTGAGCATGATTTTACATTGAGCGTGAGCTAAACAAATATTAAGCCCTATTCTGTAACTATTCTGTACTTACGGGACCAACCATTTTAGGCCTTTAGTTGTTTTCTGAAAAATGTGAAGAAAAGTGTAATGGTAAAAATGTATTCTTTGTATTTTATGCCAACTAAATCAATATTTACAGCTTAGAAAACGTATAAGAATCCTTTACCAAGATGCTCTCGATAACAAACGACCGCCACCGAGGACAATATCTTGGCATTGAACCCTATGGGAAAAATTCAACAAATGAAAAAAGAAACTGTTTAAGTGATTTATTGGATGTATCAGAGTAAGAAACTTACAAGACTTGGTTACAAGTATTCCGCTCGAACAGACCTTTGAACTTGTATGTTGTGCTTCGATTTTAACCTTTTTAGCTAATGATTCGATGAACATCTTGATATTTTAACCACATTTACATCGCAGTGCTAAATGAATACATCAAATTATCCTGACCCTACTTCAACCTCCTATTGGTGAACAGGAAGGAACATTTTTCGTGTGGCTAACTGAAGAGGCACTGTTTATATATGCATTGTTACAGTTTGCCATCATGTCTGCAAACATTGATCGTGCATTTTTATTGGACATGGACGAAAAAATACTTTTAAACCCTATTCTGAAACTATGAAAGAGGACTTTTTTAGTCCTTCTTCCTGATTTTGTATCTGATTACCTCTTTAAGCATTTTTACATAAGCAATATTAAGAGATATTTCTCCTTTGAGTGATACCGACACAGCTTCTAAGCATCTGTAGTTGTTTATTGGTAGGGTTGTTGAAATAACAAAATACCGAAGTTACTGTTAATTTATTTCTGCATATGCGCATTTCGGCAACTTATGTCTCATCAGTGCAGAAAAAGCCCAAACATTTGGAAGTCCAATAACTAAAAATCATGTTAAAGCTGATAGAGAACAAATAACCAAAAAGCATCTAAAAAGGAAAGCCAAAGTTCAGCTAAGGACAGAGCTATGCATGAGGGAGATACTCCTTAGTTTTAATCAAAATTTGTAAAATTTAGGTATTGCAAGGTTCAATAAAATCGGTTTTCGATTCAGCACCGAAGTACTGACTACTGGGTTGGTGAATACCCTCGGGGATTAACAGTCCACCAGCAGAGGCATCGGCCCAGTGGTAATAAATAACAAAATACTGAAGTTACTGTTAATTTATTTCTGCATATGAGCATTTCGACAACTTATGACTCATCAGTGCAGATAAAGCCCAAACATTTGGAAGTCCAATAACCAAAAATCATGTTAAAGCTGATAGAGAACAAATAGCCAAAAAGCATCTAAAAAGAAAAGCCAAAGTTCAGCTAAGGACAGAGCTATGCATGAGGGAGAATCATGAAGTGCTAGGAAAAGTTTTATTGCAAAATTGCATTCTGTGTAGTTCATGCAAACTAAACCAATCTTTACGGAATAATGTTTTAAGAATTATTTTGGTTTGAACTCGGCACGGACAATATTTCAATATTGAACACTACGCGAAAACATATCCAAAACGTCCATAAATTAAAAAAATGTACTTTGAAGTGATGTATATTTAAGATTACAAAAGCTAACAAAAATGTCTCAGTCGAGTTTAATTCGGCTAAAAGACTTAGTATAACATAGGATCCTATGAATTAGAATATTTTGATCATTAAATGAAAATATGAAAGCTGGTAGAACCAGCCTTAACCTAAATCTTCAACAGGGCTTTTTTTTATTCTGATTGGAAAATAGCGCAGAGAATAATTCAACATCTGGGTTGTTCCTGAAGAACGCCTATATTTTGATCATCTCCAATAAACTGAACCACACTGTACCAGAAAGATCAACTGGAATTACGTTCAGATAACCAGCATATAGTCGCCTGTCCTTTTAATGGTAGTAAATAACAAAATACCGAAGTTACTGTGTATTTAATGTCTGCATATGCGCATTTCGACAACTTTTGTCTCTTCAGTGCAGATCAAATCAAAACATTTGGAAATCAATAAGCCGAAATATGTTAAAGCTGAGAGAGAACAAATTATAGTATCTTAAAAGAAAGCCAAAATCAGCAAAGGACAGACCTTTGCAAGAGTGAGATAGTCCTTAGGTTTTAACAAAATTTTCTTAATAAATTTAGATATTGTTGCATGTTTTCAAATAAAATCAGTTTTCACGACGTAATGGAAATTGCTCATGTCAATCTGATCCAACTTTAACATGTTTGCTAACACTGAGCACACTTTTACACTGGACATGAATATGAAAAAAAACATATCTTTAGTTTAAGATATGAAACAGAAATAACAACGGCATTATTTTCTTATTTGTATCAAAATACATCATTTAACCATCTGAACCTATAAACAGTATATTGAAGCATTTTGTCAAGTCGGTAGCAACAGGCACAGCTCGTTTGTGAGTAGGGTTGCTGTACAATCGGAATCGATTAATGATAGGGAAAGTGCATTATAGGTATTTCCATAACACCAATATTGATATTTTAGGAGAAAGGTTTATCTTGACTTAACAGCAGATACTACCAAATTAAAGGATCAACAATGTTTAGGTTCCTTCTAAAAGCTATTTTGACAAAGTTGGATTCCAACTGGCAAAACATTCTATGAAAAAAATATACATAAAAAACAATAAGTATCTCCAAACTTCGTTTGGGAGACTTGATAACATATTCCTTCTATGGTCAAGTATGAACCAAATGTTATAAACAGATGAAAGGGATAATTTAATCATTTTGTACCAGTTTCTCAAAATATATCAGAAAATGACCATTTCCCAGCTTCAGCTGTAATCTTTCCTGCATTGCCGCAACATTTTTGTAAAAATTGTAACGAAATGAGCAATCGGCTCTTGAAAAGTGCTTTAATGTAGATATAGTTCAAGTCAAATTAGGTCCAATAAGCGACTGGATCTTCAGTTGATCAAAATGTGAAAAGTTGATTGCTCCAGATGATGTCAGGTGAGTTAAACCGGTGTCAATTTGACTGATAAATATTTGATGACTTTATTCCTCTTTTCGTTTAATTCATCCATTGACTCGTATATCGAATAGATTTTCGCTTCATTTAGATTTATGATGTCAAAGAAAATTATTTTTCCTAAGTGAAGAGCATATGGATGAAGTGTGATGTGTGATAGTTCAAGAAAAAAAAAAACAAAAAACAAAAAACGATTACTGACTTTGTGTAGATTGACTGAATTTGTTTCAGCATTCGATTTGACTCAATACGCGCACACTGGCTTGATTTTTTGAAAGCTAGAATTAGTTTGAGAAACTGTGACTGTATAACGAGCAGAAAACTATTGATTACATTGTACATGGTGTATGTCAACATAAAAGGTAAATATGTATTTAATATTGTTTACCTTGTGAAATGTGTATTCTATTTTCTTGTAAATAGTTTATTCACATGTTTCAATTTCATACATATCTATTGTGGACTTAGCTACGATATTAAATCAGCGACTCCGGCATTTCAGTCCGGTAAGTAGTCTTATCATGCATTTCTGGTAATAATAACAGTAATAATAGGAATGATATTAATAATAATAATAACATGCATTTATTTGCATTATTATTGTTCATTGGCGGATCCAGGGGAGGTTCGGGGGTTGGAAACCCCCTTTTTCTGGAAAATCTTTAAATTTCGTGCAGATTTATTATAAAAATTTACACAAATGATTAAAAAATCGACTGGAACCCACTGTTTTCGAAGGCTGGATCCGCCGGTGTTGTGTCCCGTCTCTTATTAGGAGATTTACTGTTTTGTTTTGTCTTTGCCGTCTGTTGTCCGTTTGCCACACGATTGCTTGGGTATCTGCCTAGTTGTGCATACCCTGTTTCCAGAATAATTCACCTTTTTTCACAGAGATATTACCATCTTTGACAAGCAATATAATCTAATTCAGTTTTGGTGTACCACTTTTACAACATCGTTGGTCTGATTGGAGCCTCCTTCGTTGGATTGTTGACCGATATGCAGAGTTGTGCATAAGTTTCGTTTCCAGAATGCTCGATCCTTTTGTCACGGTCATGGCCCCTCTGTCTGAAAATGTAGTCAAATTTAGTTTATGGTTGTCATGCATCTCCAACATATTTAGTCTAAGTTCACAGAATTCTTTTCATTTTACCAACTTATGCATATTTTGTCTCTATAATTTTCGATTTATTTTTCCAGAGTTTTAGCTTTTTTCACCAAAAATTCTGCAAAAGTAAGCTTGTGGGTGCCACTTCTTCTTCATCAATTTTGTGGGTGCCACTTCTTCTTCATCAAGTTTGTGGATGCCACTTCTTCTTCATCAAGTTTGTGGATGCCACTTCTTCATCAAGTTTGTTCACCTAAAATTCTGCAAAAGTAAGCTTGTGGGTGCCACTTCTTCTTCATCAAGTTTGTGGGTGCCACTTCTTCTTCATCAAGTTTGTGGGTGCCACTTCTTCTTCATCAAGTTTGTGGATGCCACTTCATCAAGTTTGTGGGTGCCACTTCTTCATCAAGCTTGTGGGTGCCACTTCTTCTTCATCAAGTTTGTGGGTGCCACTTCTCCTTCATCAAGTTTGTGGGTGCCACTTCTCCTTCATCTTTTATCCGATTTTAACCAAAACTTCACAGAATCATTGATCAAGGATGCCTTGCTCTGTATAACCCATATTCATAATGCTCGTCCAATTTTTGGACAGAGTTTTGGTCATTTCTGAGTTCTTGAATTGTCAAAATTGAGTTATGAGCGCTACTATTCCTGAAATTTAGCTTAAGAGATTGTGTCGTTCATTATATGAGTTGAGTTCCCGCCCTGTTATTTCCTTTTTTATTGTTGTCATCGAAGATATAAGATTATATTTATACTAATTCTATACATATTAAGCTACTTGCGCAAGTACTTGTTATAGGGTTACGGATTTCATTAACAGTCTACTGACAGTACAAGTTTTAGTATTAACAGTACATTGTGCTTTTTATTTCCCTTTAACAGTTAACACAAAGTAAAACTTTAACAGAACAGAAAACACCAAATTGTCTAAAACAGTTAATAGCTGATTTACGGAGTTTATTACATCTCCCAGCTAATTCGCTATTCATGAGCCTGTTGGTCGATACAGTGACTTTCTTGATAGAGCCCGGTTGCTCACAAATAGGCTTCTTAAACAAGGGTATGTTAAACAAAACTTGAAGTCATCCCTCCAGAAGTTTTAATGTCGACATTACCATCTTGTGGACCTCTATGAGATATATGTTTCAAAGATAACAACAGATTTTCCCTTTAGAATTTGACCTTTCTACCGGATTTGACATGTTCAACACTGTGGGTGTCTTATAAGAAGCAGGAGATGCTTACTCTACCGTTGCAGCTGATATCACGCATGGTTTTTATTCGGTCCGTGTTGTTCATCTTTGTGTGTGTGTGTGTGTGTGTGTGTGTGTGTGTGTGTGTGTTCATTTTTCTTTTCTGTGTGGTACTCATGTTGTATCTCTGTTTCTTTGTTGTTTCCGTTGTCGCCATTGTCCTCGGACTATTGGTTTTGGATTGACGGCTCGGTTCTCACTCACTTTACTTCACAGAAAACATTTAAAAACCAGCTAAAAATGTTAAAATACATTAACAGAAGCAGAAAAGGTCTTAAGCTCCTCCTTTGTACAATCACTGCGAATCGATATAATTATCAAACCTACATGTAACTTGTATGTATTAAAAAATTTTCAGGAAATAAGACACACAGTTTGTCCGTTGATTTACCATCAGCTTTGTCGTCAAAATGTTTTGATAATTCCATCTTAAATTATCGTCATTTCCGATACTTAGATGAAATCCATAGTGTATAGCTTTAAAAACTTCCGCTATATGATGCCAACTACCTGGTAATTGCTTGTCTTCGTGTGTAATAAGGTTGTAAATGAACAATGCTTCGTGAATGTCTTACATTTAGATAGTCTCTGACTAGAAAATTATCACAGTCTAAATTTAAGATCTTAGGGTTA
Organism: Modiolus philippinarum; assembly: GCA_002080025.1. Lineage (NCBI taxonomy): Eukaryota > Metazoa > Mollusca > Bivalvia > Mytilida > Modiolidae > Modiolus > Modiolus philippinarum. Next base: position 12,904 of record MJUU01031763.1, on the reverse strand, counting down.
AAATATTATAACACATGAGCTATTTATTACACTGGGTCGATGCCTCTGCCGGTTTATATCAAAAGTGTACTTTAGAAATTTACTTTTCCATCAAAAGCGCACCAATACAGGTTATCGAAAGCGCACTGAGTTGTTTTCATGATGTTCTTCCTAGAACTTACCTGCATTTTACTTGTTCCTTGCTAGAATTGACATGTAAATTAAGGCGAAAAACATGTGTAAGATAGAGTCTTATAATAGTTTATGTGTTTAGAAAACTGCGTTTTAGCATGTTTAAATTATGACCATTTTAAGTCTAAAACCTAAGGATTAACTCCCTCCATCGTTGTTTTGTCCTTAGCTATATTTAATATTACTGATTATTCGGATTTTCTTTTGTTTTATGCATTTTAAACATTTTTTTTAAATTATGGATTTCCTTTGTTTGGGTTCTAGTGCTGCTGATGAGGAATTAATTTCCGAAATGGCCACACAGCTCATTAAAATTATTGCAGTTGGAGTTAACATATGTGTTATGGTCTCATGTTCATTTACTCCATATCCTTCCGTAAAATATTTAGAAAACATTGCATCTTTTAACATGTCTAAAACATGATTGTTTTGCTGTGTATCAAATAACACAATACCGAAGTTACTGAAAATTTACTTTCTGCATATGCGAAAACATTGCATCTTTTAAATATGAGAGTTTTATATGCTTCGAAAAAAATTTATAGTTGTGCCACGTTTGATCCTTAAAAAGACTGTAAAGACCTCCTTTTTTTGTCAAAGTCGTATTTGATTATAACATGCTAAGATGGAATAGAATATGATTTTTTTAACCCGGATGAGAATCTACTAATATACTTGAAGCGGCTTAGATAATATCACTTGTACATAAAGGTGATAAGTATGCTTTTGATATGCAAAAATGTGCGCTTTTAATGAAATAAAAAGGTGCTTTCGATATGTGAAAGAGCGATTTTGATAAACTTTCACCTCTGTGGTGGACTGATCGTCCTCGACATTATTGCTGCGGTCAAGCAAGTGGCAAAACTTTATTGTAATGAAGTCAAGATTAATACCCCAAGCTTACACAATGTGTTAGATTCATCGATGTCAAATGTCTACATTGTAGATATATCAGACGTGAAAACCTGACAAATGTATACAATGTTGTCTTTGCACGACGGTGGGTCAATAAAAGGTAGAGAGCGGGGTTGTAAATCTTAATTTCGTTAAAATGAAAGTTTTGCCACTTGCTTGACCGCAGTAGTCAGCACTTTGGTGCTGGTCCGAAAACTGATCTTATTTCAAAAAGTTGTAACTTGTTTTGTTTAGTATTTTAAAATACTTAACATTAGTCCATGGGCTGGAATAACCCCCCGTGCACCCCCCCCCCCACTTCCGAACCCCACCCATTTTTTTTTAAGTCCGCATACATCCCCTCTTCAAAATAAAACATGTTAACACGAGTATAACCTGCACGCACTTGGGGAATTTGGCCCATTTTTAGCCCCACCTACAGAAATTTTGGAAAATTTCGTTTTTCGTTAAAGTTTTTCTTTCAGTTGCTTCAAAATGTTGACAAAATGCTTTCAAGTTATAAAAACGAGGTATCAAATGATTGCTTATTGTATGAGCTTTACGAAGAACCCAAGTTTTTACAATTTTCATGCCCAATACGTTCTATAGCGCAATTAAACGTACCCCTACCCCAATGAAATATTGACGAAAAAACTTATATTTTCATTGAAATTGCGTAAGTTTGATGGTTGAGAGAACCCGAAGTGCATCTCAATAAATTGTTTTTGGCTTTTCAATCTAATTTCTTCAAAATAAAATAGGTTAAGACAATGTTAACATATTTAAGATGACCAAAATTTTATTTTCAAATATACCAAATACAGGGACCTTTGAATAATTTCGTTTTTGAATAAGTTTTGTCTTTCTTTTGCCTAATATTATTTTTAAGTAAACAAATATCATTTAAAATAGGTATCAAATGAAAGCTTATTATATTTGCTTTACAACCATAACAAATAATGGTCGTTTTTAGGTAATATATACATCATAGATCAATAAAACTTACCCCTACCCCAACAAATTTCCTCTAAAATTGTCAGTTTTTTGTCTATTTTCGCATAAAAATAACCAGAAGACGCAAAATGTGTGATGTATAAGACAATGTTGCATAAAGTATATAATGATTTTATATTTTAACAGCCATTTGTTGACTTAAACTCAATATTTTGCCCGAAATTGGTGAAAAATGGAAATTTTCAACATTTCAGAATTGTCCAAAGTCCACTGCTATATCGTTATATATGCCAAATCTGGAGGATATTTCTGCAACTATGCCAATAAATTGTACCAACCGACACATTTGGTGTCTTAAAACATTGCTAAGAAAAACAAGAAGTGTTAAATGTGACTCTGATTACAGAAAATCTTAACCCTACCCCAACAAATTTTCCCTGAAATTGTCAATTTTTTGTCTATGTCAACATAAAAATAACCAGAACACGCTAAATATGTGTTGTATGAGACAATAATGCATGAATTACATCAGAATGTGGTATTTCAACAGCCAAAAATTGATGAAAAATGGGAATTTTCAACATTTCAGATTTGTTCGTATTTCATCGTTAAATCGCAAAATATGTCAAATGTGTAGAATATATCTGCAGATGTGCCATTTAAGTGTCCTAAGCAATACATAAATTGTCTAAAAACATTGGTAAAAAAACAAGGAGTGTTATATGTGACTCTAAATACCGGAAATCTTACCCCTACCCCAACAAATTTTCCCTGAAATTTGTGATTTTTGGTCTATGTTTGCATAAGAATAACCAGAACATGAAAAATGTGTGTTGTATATGACAATGTTGCGTGAATTACTCCATGATTTGGTTTTATAACAGCCATTGGTCGACAACAACTCATTATTTCTCCCCAAATTGATAAAAATGGTAATTTTCAACATTTCAGAATTGTCCAAAGTCCACTGTTATATCGTTATATATGCTAAATCTTGAGGATATATTTGCAACTATACCAATTAATTGTACCAAGCGACACATTTGGTGTCTTAAAACATTGCCAGGAAAAACAAGGAGTGTTAAATGTGACTCTGATTACAGAAAATTTTACCCCCACCCCAACAAATTTTCCCTGAAATTGTTGTTTTTGGTCTATGTTCGCATAAAAATAACAAGAACATACAAAATGTGTGTTGTATATGACAATGTTGCATGAATTACATCATACTTTGGTATTTTAACACCCATTGGTCGACTAAAACTCAATATTTCTCCCCAGATTGATGAAAAAAATCGGAATTTTCATCATTTCAGATTTGTCCATAGTTAACTTTTAAATCGCAATATGTATCAAATCTGTAGAATATATCTGCAGATATGCCAATTAATTGTTCTAAGCGATACATTAGATGTCTTAAAACATAATTAAGAAAAACAAGGGGTGTTGAATGTGACTCTTAATACCAAAAATCTTACCCCTACCCCAACACATTTCCCCCAAAATTGTCAATTTTTTTGTCTATGTTGGGATAAAAATAACCACCACACGCAAATTCTGCGTTGCATATAACAAAGTTGCATGATTACTATCACAATTTGGTATTTCAAATCCCAGTTGTCAGCTTAAACTCAATATTTTGTCCAAATTTGATGAAAAATGGAAGTTTTTAGCATTTCAGATTTGTCCGAAATTCACTTTTAAATCAGTATATGTGGCAAATCTGGAGGATTTATCTGCAGATATGCCAATTTATTGTCTTAACCGATACATATGTTATTTAAAAACACTGTTCAGAAAAATAAGGAGTGTTCAATTTGACTATAAATACTGAAAATCTTACCCCTACCCCAACAAAATTAAACTTAAAAATCTCCAAAATATGACCGTCTGTACATATAAATGAACAAAGCATACTAATGTTTTACTTTCTTTGCAAAAGATGCATTTGATACATCATAATATGTAATTTTGACACCAAAATATGGGTAAAATTGAATATTTTGGACGATTATCGGGAAAAATGGGAATTTTCAGTATTTCAGAATTTTCCAAAATTCAAAGTTAAATCGCTGAATAACTGCCCATAAACCGGGCGCATGATCTTATTTTTGATATATGGGAGGCTCTGTGTGTTTTGGTGTTTGAAAATGATTTATCATTGGACCTTTATACAATGTTTTAGCTTTTCAAGCTGAATAAAATGAAATAAATTTTGTTGAATATGTGTGGTAAGGGGTAATATGTGTGTAATTTATGAGACTGTAGTTAGTCTAAAAGAATAAAAAGCATACTTTCTAATTGCTTAAATATGAAGAAACGATATTTAATCAACATTTTCAAGTTATATATCAATTTCATGAAGTAATTGCATCTCAAAGTCAAAACAGCAGAAATTCTGAAAAACGGAAAATTCCCATTTTTCATACAATTTCGGACAGAAGAGTCGAAAAGAGACCTTTTGAAAAGTTTTTATGTACATAAATGATCTTCTTCATGTCAGTTTTAGTGAAACACACCAGAAATCCCATTAAACATTATCTTTAATCATTTAGAGCCTGAATATTTCAAATTTTCTCTTAATTTTTAGGGGGAGGGTGCTAATTTTGACATTTATGAACCTATAATATGTCTGAAACTAAAATTTTTGCATACAATTTGTTGCTTACATATCATGAATTATTATTGGATCGGCAATTATTAAATATATATTCAGATTTTTACGACCCTTAAGTCAAAAAGTCGAAAATATGAAAAATCTAAAATTCCGAAAAATTACATTTTTCAAAAATTTTATATTGAAAATCAAAATTTTATGGACTTTAATGGGTTTATTTTCCAACATTGTATCACAACTGATAAGTTAGGCATAAAAACTAGATCAAATGACGATGGTTGTTTATCTGAAAGGAATTGACAGCCTAAAATCGAGATTTTCGCAATTTTTGCAGGGGTAGGGGTAGATTTTTTGTATCCCCTGATCATAAAATGGGCGTAAAGTACCCAAACTTGTGTTCATTGTAAAGCATATTAAATTAGCTTTAAATTGATACCAAATTTCAGTACATATTGCTTATCTGTAAAAAGTTATGGAGCTTAAAAGATGAAACTTAGGTTAAAACGAAAATGCAATAATTTTTCTGGTGTACTATAAAAGTGGCCCTATACTGTCTATGCGTGCAGGTTATGTTCGTGTTAACATGTTTTATTTTAAAGAGGGGACATAGAAGGACTTAAATAACCGGTCTGGTTCGGAAGTTGGGGGGGGGGGGGGGGTGCACGGAAAGTGTTTCCAGCCCACGGACTGCATGACTGCATTAGCCAACGCCATCCCTTTCATGACCAATCAAATTAATGTTGTAATATATAGCTTTAGTACCTTTTTGACACAGGTTTAGTTCATATTTTAGCTCACCTGGCCAAAGCCGTCGTGCGTCTCTTAACTTTTCGCTGTATCGTCAAAATCTACTCAAGCCAGTTTAACCAAACTTTACAGGAATAATATATGGAAGGTCATTTACAAAGCTTGTTCATTTCGTCCCGATTCGACAAAAAAACGTTCACTTTGCCTCTAGCACGAAACATGGTTTAACACTTTTATTTTCATAAATAAATTATATAACTAAATTTTACGGCAATGAGGCATGTAAGGTTTTTTTTACAAACAATTGCTCATTTCAATTGGACCTGACAAAAAACATGGCTGTCAGCGTAGAACGTAGCTTAGAACGTAGCTTAACTTTAGACCCTATTGGAAACATCACTTATATTCATAAGCATAGGCAATGCTTAGAAGTATTTTCCAGCCTCAGAGCTTCTAGTTATTGATAGATGCACATTTGTTACAAAAAAGAAACAAATTTGCTTTAAAGCTATACGAACTATAGTCATGTCCTAAAAAAACAAAAACAAAAAACTTCTTCTCCATAATGTTACGAAAATGTCTATTGTTTTGCCTGACGTCACTTATCCAGATAAACAAAGAATATTGGGCTAATTTAATGACTATATGCTATAAGAATTATCAGCTTTCAGAATTTTCCAAAATTCGCAGTAAGGCGTAAAATCTTTCAAATCTAAAGAGTGTATCTGAGCATTTATGCAATTACACTGTTCTCAATAAAAACAAAATTACTTTAAATTTAGTTTCTAAGCTATACTTTGATAATTTTAGAATAATGTATCAAGTCACAAGGATTGTTTCTTGTGACATAAAATACATGATGACAGTCCTTGTATGCGTTCATTTTTGTAATTTATGTGTGGAAAAATTACAGTGAGCATGATACCCATTTTTTACATCTTGTAGACAGTTGCACAATTGCAAAATGGGAGTTTTCTTTTTCTAAGATTTTCCTCTTTATTTTTCCTTTAAAATCGCATTAGTTGAAATCATTTCAAAAAAGTTTAAAAGTTATCGATTACAACCCCTTACTTGTTCAAATGAAAAGAAGTTCTGAAGGTGTTGCTAAGATTTATTGACAAACCTGATAAAAGCGGAAAGTGACAGTGTCTTTCTTGATATGAGTCCTAAGAACACCTATGCTATCCCTTCAAACGAAATTGTTTTGCAAAAGAAATTTATTATACAGTAGGTCTTTTCAATCCTGAATTTATTTCAAGGTTTTTTTCTACTTGGGTTCGTCAACTAACTTCACCGATACTTATATGTATCTCTTCAGTAACTTCGGTATGGTTTTACTAATTGATTATCTGAATATTTTGCATTTTAAACTTAACTTTTATCTCAAATAGTTCGTCGGAAAGGAAAAGTAAAAAAAAATCATTTTAAAGTTTCGATAAATGTTAAGTAACTCTAACATGGGCACATCCAATATTTTGTGTATAGCTTTGAACAGTGGGCTTGAAGTCGTCGCCTCTTTCTCGATTCGTTTTTAAACATTAATACAAAACATAAAAATCAGATAAAAAACAAATGAAAATGAAATCAGCTCTAATAGCTTTCAATAGAGAAATCAAATTACATTTCTTTTATGATCTCCATGTTTTGATTACAATGAAAAGGAATAAAATTTTCAATAAAGTTAATAGCCCAAAGTTTAACGGAAAGAGATTTATTATTATACACATAAACCACCCTTCTAACAGGCAACAATAGCTTTAACGTATCTATAAAATGAACAAACTCGATCATATGTGATTTATAAATATTCTTTGAATTAACTGTATATATATTAAATGATTTTCCAAAAAGGGGGGTTTCCAACCCTGGAACCCCCTCCCTTGGATCCCCGTAAAAAGTATAAAAGTTATCGGTTACTACCCCTAATATATAACTTGTTCAAATGAAAAGAAGACCTGAGCGTACTGCTAAGGTTTATTGACAATAACCTGATAAAAGCGGAAAGAGAAAGTGTCTTTCTTGATAGGAGTCCTAAGAACACATATGCTATATCTTCAAACGAAATTCTTTTGCAAAAAATTTTTATTATACAGCATGAATTTATCTATGTTCTTATTCTTCAAGGGTTCGTCAACTAACTTGACTGATACTTATATGTGTCTCTTCTCTAACTGTTTGTTACTCATTGGTATTATGGATGTTTTGCAAATTAAGCTTAACTTTATCTCAAATCGTTCATCTTAAAAGAAAAGTATAAATCATTTTAACCGCGATAAAGGTTCAGTAACTCCCATATGGGCACACTCAACATATTGTGTATAACGTTGAACAGCAAGCTCAATGATGCTCTCTTTATGCTTAAAAGTCTCCGCCTCTATCTCATTTTCGGGTTTTAAACTTTAATTACAAAACCTATAAAGATCAGAAAAAAAAGACAAATGAAAATAAAATCAACTCTCATAGTTTTCAATAGAGAAATCAAATTACATTTCTTTTTATGGTCTCTTTTTGATTACAATGAAAACGAATAAAACTTTCAATAAAGTTAAAAGTTTAACGGATGGAGATTTATTATTATACACATAAACCACCCTTCTAACAGGCAACAATAGCTTTAACGTATCTATAAAATGAACAAACTGGATCATATATGATTTATAAATATTTTATCTTTTAATTAAGTGTATATATTTCATCTCAAAAGAATCAAAATATCAAACCTAGATACAAAGTGGTATTCAATTATAGACCACATTTCTCACGAATTTTAAGCCATTGTTATAGAGTAAACATAGACCTCACAGAAATTAATGTCTTTTATTGGCGACTCAAAATGCATTGTATCACTGTTTTAACTTAGGTGTATCATCGTGATGGTAATGTCATTCTTGACTGACTGATCATCAATAATGTGCATTTATTTTTGGTCGAGCTATCTTGACTTGCCCGCACAGAAACACCTTTTTTTACAAATCAAGTACGATAAAATGCGGCATTTTCAGTTAAGTTTTACAATTTCACTAGCATGAAATTTTTAATATAAAATTATTTACCCCTAGGAATTGCCATTCCCAGGGAGTATACGTTACATGCAATGTATAGTCCCTGTCATTCCCAAAGTCCTATCTTTATTTAAAAAAGTAAAATTCTCTTCAAAAAGCCATGAAAAGAAAGTGTCATATCATCATGACAGAACTTTCAGCTTTTCATGAAGTTTTTCATGACAACACAGCGAAGGGCCCAGTTTTACCTCTAACTTGAGGCGTCTCAGTGGTATTATTCCGCCATTTTTGTCTAATACTTGTTCATTTAGGTTTCATTCATTAAGAAATTTAACACAATAGTTATTTAAGATGTAAAGAAAGTTCCAAAATATTTAAAATTTCTATTCCTTATCTGTTTTAAAACATTTCCATTTCAAAGGTGAACTAAAACACATATGCCTTAAATCTGTTGCTGGAAATACATAACACAGAAATTATGCAAGGGAAATAATTTGATAAAGGGATTTCATATAGATATCACTAGAGAAATTAATATATTGCATTTTATCTCTCTTATTTCAACGGTGACCCCTTATTTTTATTTTTTATATGTAAACAATATAATGAGTTTAAAACACATGCGAAGTATGAACATAAACTATAATAGATTTTTAAAGCTATATCCTCCCATATAATCCTTTTCCTTAGTCATTTCTATGTAAAATCCTTATATTTCAATTTCAGTTTTTGCGTGTAAATGCACGGTGACCCCCACATTTTGATTTTATATTTTGAACAATAATACAGTTATGTTTTTCTACACTGAAAATTTCACACAGAAATTCTATAATAGGAAAATAATACCCTGCAGACACCTTAAGGATGTTCGCTAGTCAATTTTAAAATAACAAGGATTCCTATTAAATGTGATTTTTCGCTAGAAAATTGTAAAAGCCAAAAAAATCAATAGGTTACCGATGAAATTACTGGGATACAAGTGCTTGAAAAAATGGCGGGAAACTGAACTCCTCTGCATTTTTCATAGGTTTAACACGAGGAATGTTTATCAAATAATGAATATAACAAAATAACACCAATGGAATAGAATTTTGTCAGAATGTTCCAAAAGATGTATAAAATGAAATTATGGAATAAAATTAGGGGATCGCCGGGCAAAACATTATTTAAGCTTTTAAATGGATAAAACCAGAGAAATCCGAAAATCTGACAGAACTCCTTATTGTTACAGAGTCTATATGTTTCCCGATCATTGCCAGTGTTATCATTTGTAATTTACAGAAATAGATAAATAAAGGTTTAAGAGCAATATACAAATAGTTGATCACGACATAGAGAATGGCTCAATGAATCAGGAAACGGAATCAAATCGAAACCAATCCGTATTTGCATCTGAACTGGTTCCCTGTGATTCATCATTCTCTTGCTGCTGATAGGCATTCCCGCTAGTTTGCTTCTACTTGAACTTTGTAACGATGATACTCGTTCACACGTTTACATCAAAATTATTTATTTAACAAAGGATCAGCGGATAAGTTGTTGGGCATTGACAACTGCACTTTGCTTTTGGTAGTAAGCTAAACCAATTTTAAGTGCGTTGATGACGTCATATAAGTTCTGCAAGGGAGGTAAATCCAGGTATAAACCAAAACAGGAATGGAAAACGAAAAAAATATAATACGTCGCTTTATAGCCCAAGAATTACGAATGACAGTTGATATATTGATAAATGAACTTGTCAACCAGCAGCATTTGGTCAGCTTATCTATAAATGCAATATCCAAAACTAAACTAAAGTCATGCCACTCAAACAAATTAATATTATCATAGGCAACTCGGATGGTTCAGTTATATGTTTATTATGTACTGTAAGGGGGTGGCCTACTTGCATGCTTATAGACACAGGTGCCGGTAACATATGATATTGATAGACCGGGCCCCATCTATAGGCTTAATTATTCGCCGTGATGTCACAACATCGACAATTTTACTTGTGGACACTTTTGATTGGCAAGAAATCGTATTCATTAATTAGGGTCATAAAAATATCATTTTTTAATTACCTGGTATGAAATTGTTTTTAAAGGTATAATTTTATAATTTCTTTTGATCTGAATTGCAGACATTTGGCAGTTTGATAGGAATCATAGGATATAAAAATTTTCTATTTTTGATGATTTTTATTTGATCTAATTCACGTATTTGTATCATGTGTAAAGCATTCAAATTTTCCACAATTTCCAAATTTTTGAAATGAACATTTTTAGATCATTTAGAGGAAATTTTGAAAAAGTAAATCGGTAAAAAAAAATATGAAAATCTCGAGGTTTATTATGCATTTTACAGATCCAAAGTCAGACTTGTATGTAAAAAGTTATTTAAAAAATAAAATACGTCGTTTTCGAGATAAAGATCTACTACAGGACAACATACTTATTTTAGCACTTTGTCATGTGATAATAGTGACGTTTTGGTGCTTGACGTCTTCCACTGCGTACTTGTTGTAAATAACAATATCTTATTGGACAAGTTCCACTTATATAACGTTGTAAAAAGTCGTTTTTTTTTTTCATTCTTTTTTATTATGAAGCTTGAATTTAAGAACCGCAGTAACATGACTGCACTGTCTGCATTTTATGTTTGGAAGTGAACTTCAATTTTGTGGCATTTGCGTCTATTGAACTGGGGAAAAAATCTTTAGAAAAAGTGCAAATAAAAATCACGTCATTCAGAACAAATGCTCATCTTCACGGGGAAAGTTAAATTCACTTTTGTAACAAATTAGGTAGGCTTTCTGAGACGCATTGATGTTGTGTGTGTTGGAAATGCAATAAACCGGAAATGTGAGTGAACCTGAAAATGCCAGGAACGTCATAAAAGATGTTACGTCATTCCGGGAATCAAGGGATCTCGAAAACGACGTATTCTGTCCCATTGCTATAAAAGGCGAGTTATTGTTGAATACAATTTTGCCAACCAAAAAAAAATAGATTTTGTGACGTCACTGATTGGATTCGCGAACAAGCCTATATGTATAAGAAGGAGCCTTCTTATACATATAGATAGAGCCTGGTTAGACTGAATTATCTGTCGTTTATAAAGCTACTTATCTCATTTTATGTTTATCTTTTACTGATCTGACTTTTTATTTTATTTTTTATTTTTTATTGCTTTCACAAAGCAATATGAAAAATAAAAAATAAAATAAAAAGTCAGATCAGTAAAGGATAAATATAGAATGAAAAAGGTAGCTTTGTAAACAACGGAAAATTCGGTCTGGGGCCCGGTCTATCAATATTGTATGTAACCGGTCCCTCACTGTTCTTTTTTAGACAATAGACAATATTTTATACACACAAACACTTTTACAATAAATGGTTATGGCATGAACAAAACAACACAAAGAAAATATAGAGAACAATGACTAAATTCATATGATCTACAAAACTGCATGCATTAAGTACCATGATATGACAGTGGTTAATAATATCAATTAGTGTTTATTATTTAGTAACAAACTGTGAAAAAAAGTTATAAACATGATAAATAAATTAACTAAGCCTTATATTTAAATAGATCTTAGGCGTAAACATTCATTCATAAATTTGATTGTTTTCTGTAGAATATCAGATGAATTGCTATTTAATATCAAATGAATATCTATTGTGAGATGGGGTTTTGAAAAGGAGAAAGAACATATTCTCTTAAGTTTATCTGTGTAAGTATTTCTCTGTTCTGCATAGTGAGTGCGTATCAAAAAGAAATGATATTCATCCTCAATGTCACCACTATTATATTCCATTGTGTATGACCTTACCGGTGTCATATGGAATTTTGAACCCCCAAAAAATTGACCCCGGGGTCAAAATTCCATATGGAATAATGAACCCGGGGTCAAAATACCATATGGAAAATTGACCCCGGGGTCAATTTTATTCCATTTTATTTTGAACCCCATCATGGAAAATCGAACCCCTTAATTTCATATTCTCAAAAAGGGGGTTCAAAATCCCATGGTAGGGGGGTCAAAATCCCATGGTTGACGAAATGTCTCAGTTTTCATATGGGGGTGCAAAATTCTATGATAGGGGGTCAGAATACCATGGCAGCATAGAGAATTAATAACTTAATATACATGTTACATGTTTTGATAGGGGTTCAAAATCCCATGGTAGGGGGGTCAAAATTCCATGGTTGACTAAACGTCACAATTTGCAGAGGGGGTACAAAATTCCATGATAGGGGGTTAGAATACCATGGCAGCATAGAAAAATTAATTATCTTAGCATACAAGTTACATGTTTTGATAGAGGGGTTCAAAATTCCATGGTAGGGGGTCAAAATTCCATGGTTGACTAAACGTCACAATTTTCAGATGGGGGTGCAAAATTCCATGATAGGGGGTCAGAATACCATGGCAGCATAGAGAAATTAATATCTTGGCATACAAGTTATATGTTTTGATAGGGGAGTTCAAAATTCCATGGTAGGGGGGTCAAAATTCCATGGTTGACTAAAC
>MJUU01031759.1:35647-48157 GCA_002080025.1 Modiolus philippinarum | reverse complement strand
ACAAAATTTAAGAACATGTTCTCATTTACCGTAATCAATTGCTCGATCACTGCTTACAACCCCATTATTCAAAGTATTGATAAACCTTTATCAGCATGATCAGTAAATACATTGTATGTACAAGAAAGATGTACATTTTAATCAGAGAATTCTTATATTATTGTAATTTTACTTTTTGCTTTTTACTATAAAAGGGAATTTAGTAAGAGACTTACCATGAGAAATCACCATGATAGACGTGTCAGTCTGATTGGTGAAATGTGTGCACTTGTACATGTATCCTGTTTAATCTACATGTATCAAAATGCTTTTTTTGCATTAAAAGTGATGCAGTCTACTACTTGACATGGAAATGAAATGATAGCTCTTGAACAATAAGGAAAATAGTTATTACCATTTGTTTTTAAAAATTTAGAGTGATATCACAATGATTAATTATAAGTCTCAATTGGCTGTACATGTACTATATGTGTCAAAAATCAGCTTACTGCTGACAGATGCTTTAAAGAGAAAATCTGCAGCCTACAATGTATTTGGCCAAAGTTAATAAGTGTTAGTAAATGCCAAGCAAAATTTACCATACCAGGAAATCAGGAAATTTATTATGTTGGTTTCATCTTATTGCTGACCAAATACAAAACAAATGTTAATGTTAACTTAATTGTACTAGTACATGTACACCATTGAAATTTCAATACTCATATACAGTATGAATCAGTATCATACAATGTACTTATAATTAATCCAGAGGTTGATTTAGAAATAAACTGTCAACTTGCCCATCGGACAAGTCACAAATAAATATTACTTCCACATTCAGAATTGAAAATAAATTTCAACTTGACATGCAGACAAGTCAGCATCAAATTTAACTTGCATTGCACAGATTTTAGGAGAGCACTTAAATCTTACCCTGTTAATCTGACACAAAAAATGCTATTCATAGAATATACAAAGTAGTTAAAATATTAATTTACTAGTTGGCAGATAGCAATATAGACAACCAAAAAATGAATAAAGGCAATGCCCATCCTTTTTCACAAAATAATCCAAATAAGTTCAAATATAGCATAGTCAGACACAATAGGTTATTTCACTGTTACGGGCTGTCAAGCCACTTTTGGTCATTCCTATACAGGAAAACTTTAGAAAAATAGGAAAATCAGAATCCAAATATAGGAGAAAAATAGGAACAAATTTTTCAATGATTTTGCCAACTGCAAGCAAAGAATCATAAATGAAAATTTTGTGATTGGGATGTAAAAAGGAATTTCACTTTTGCTTGAAGTGGAAAACAGATAAATTTAATTAAAATATCGAATGACATCCAAATCTTTTGAAAAATTGAGTTTTGAAAATCATTGTGCAAGCTTTCATGCGAAATTTTTTAAAACAGCATAGACAAAATTATCAAAAATAACCAATTTTACACTTGCATATTGATTGCAAAGATTGATTGATTGATTGGTTGAATATTGTTTAACGTCTACTGAGCAATATTTCAGCTATATCAAGACAAGAACAATTTTGTTAATAATTAATCACTTTGGGGTATGGAAAGGGTCATGGGACAGGAAATTCTGACTGCCACTGGAAAAGTAGGGTGAAATCAGAAGGGGCGTTGAATTTAGCCTTGTAGCCGATCACCTACGGGCCACTCAAAAAGAGCTTGCTACAAGTGTTCTTTAACGTGCAGGAAGCGTGGCATTTCTTCCAACATGTGGACCTGAGTTTACACCCCATCCGAAAGATGAGCTGTGTATTTATTAATCCCGCACAACCACGGAATGGGTCCTATTTCTATATCCCGGGGTTCCCTCGGGGTCAGTCCCATATAGGAGGGGTCATAGCTGGAGATACTAGGTCCTATTTCTATACCCCGGGGCTCCCTCGGGGGGATTGCAAAGAACAGAATATTACATTCTAGGGTCAAATATAGGAAATTATAGGAAAAAATTGTCTAATACAGGAAAATATAGGATGTTTCTCAAATATAGGAAAAAATAGGAAAATATAGGAGACTTGACAGCCTGCTGTTATAATTAGAGGTCAAATTGTCTTGAAAGAGGAGAAAATGACACGAAAGTTGCAAAGAGAGTGTGTTTCTGGACAACAATTTTGCAATCATGATAGTTTTCCTACTGTTTCTAACATTGAGGGGGCCGATGGGTTTATTTGGTTCTCCATGATCAGGGATTTCAATTCCCCATGATTCGTTTTTTATTTCATTAATTTCTCGTGAATCCTTACTAGAACATTGTTTGATCTGTGATTGACAAAATGAATTTCCTGTGAACTGTGATTGGTCCGAATAATTTTTTCGTGATTCGTGATGAGACCCCCATCAGGCCCCTCAACATTATTAGAAAATTTGTCACTACCTCAATAAGCATGATAAGGTCTGCAAGTCTCATCGGATCAGGCGAGACAAATAACTCAGAATACAATGGGCCATTTCAAAGTTAAGGTATTGCATCTATGTTGGATAGGGGAAAAAGGAGAAAATAGTTTGGAAATATCTGTGGAGATAATTTAAATATCTAGGAAAGTATAACATTTCCAGTGTTAGAAATAATAGCTGCTTGTCTGTTTGCCCGACACAGTTAAAATCCCGTCAGGCAAGTCATTCTTGATACAAATGTAGTAACTTGTCTTGGCAGTTAAAAAAAATCGCCGAAATCTGACTGTCAAAAAGAATAATTCCGAATCCAGTCTATCAAAATAAATTTGATTCGTTGATAATATTCAGGGGGACAATGAAATTAAGCGATATACATGTAAACTGTCAAAGTGATTGCGCAATCTGTAAACAAAGATGGCGGCAGTTTAAAGAGAAAATTGTTAACGCTCTAAAACAAAGTTAAACTTGTCGCATCAAGAACGTCCTTGGCCGAATCCAGTAGAAAGGGCGACGGTCAATGAAGTTGGATGGACATTTCATTGCTTGAAACCCCTGAATTTAAGAATTATTTACAAATTTAACGGTTTTTTTAAGTACAAACATGTACGTTATCATGGATAAAAATGAATGATGGCAGACTCTTTCCGGGAAGTGAACGGCGTAATCTCAGCGTTTAAATGTCATAATAACATGATGTTTGTGTTTTAAAGTTACATGTACAGCAAGTTGTTTGGCTATTTCTGTTTATCATGTCAATCAAACCTCTAATTTCATATTCAGCATTTTTGTAAATACTTTGATGATTTGGGTCCAAACCCCTGGTAAAATCGTTGTATACTCAGCATGTTCAGGGCTGTTCAAATATTCCTCACACATGAACAAGCAATTTGTGCCTATATACATGTATATATTTCTACATTTATAGCTTACTTTCAACAAGTTCTCATAAAAATATTTGATACAAAAAACATCATGAAATATATAGTGTTCCTACTTGTCCTAGGATGTCCAATTTGCGGAACGGCAATTACATAATTTGCCTTTACCAGTAGTGCTTCAGTTCACAATTCTCTTTGTTCATTCCGTTAGAAAAGAAATAAATTATTTCTGGGAGCTTGAGCATCATGAACATGTTGACTAAATCAAGTATATACTGATTTTACCATGGGGTGGCCCTTCATGTCTATATTTTATTCCTTGCAGTTGCTCAGGGTAAAATATTTGGATTGAAAGGCCCTAGGGAAAGGGCCACTTTGTGGTAAAATCAGTATTAGTATATATTGCAGCCCAAAGATTTATTTTACATTATGAGTGCTTCAAATCCAAATCATAAGGGAACTTGGCCGATAAAGTCTCGGCGAGATGATGATGGAAAATGTCTTCAACAGTGTTTTGCCATCGATGATAATATCACTGGCCAGGGTGATTGATCAAATCAAAACATTCATACTGACCCCTAATGGAACCTCTCTTGTAATTTTACTATTGTTAATGTGTATTGGCAATTTAATTGCGATTATTTCATAATATTCCAATTGTATTGCAAGAATTCTACTTGAACTCGCTTTGATTAACACATGTCAATCTCATTTCCCACGAAATACACCTAAGGAAAGATAACTATTTGTCTGAAAACTCTTGTTTTGAAGAACAACTTTACTTTGTCGTAAGAAAGGTGCGACAAAATTTACATTTTGTGGCCCCGAGTGTGAAAATGCTCTGTTTATGATACACAGGCATATCCAGAATTATTTACTTGTGGTCTGTGTTTGCTTACCTACCAGTCTTAACTTTGTTTATAGCTGAGATCGATTAATTTTTATTCACTTTACGAGTTCAATATCCATGCACATTTTTTGACCTCCATATTGGAATAGTTTAACGTCACGTGATCATTTGTATTGATTTCATTGGCAATTGTTGTGAAATCGAATTTCGCGCAAAAAGAACAATATTGTCTAGTTAGATTACTCTGCCGGTTAAGAAAAAAGAAAAATTTGATAATATAATAAAAACGGCCAAAATAAATATGACTGTGCTTCTGAATAATCTGTAAATGAGGAAAATAGCAAGTGTCTGGAACCAATTCAATTCAATTCAATTCAATTCAAAGTTTTATTTAAAGCTGGGACCAGGGACTATATGATCTTATATTAGTCCCAGTTTAAAGTCTATACATATACATAGGTCCAACACAAGATTTGATAAGCTTTTAACATCGACTATCAAATAACAAAAACAAGTGACAACATAAAACGCATGCACAGAAAAGACACAAAGGATATACAAACAGGTACACAGTGAAATATCCGTCCGGTAGGCCTAATATTAGCATTTAGCACAAAGTTTACATGAAAATAGCATGCATACATTAAAACATTAAGAAAACCTACAGATATTTACTCACATAATGACATATCAGTGAAGAAAGACATGCAAGTAATTAGCACATAAATTACAAATAAAACACAACACATATTGTAATTAAATCAAACAAAACACTAAAACACTACAAAGCAAACTTCCTAAACAGAAACAAGGACGTATATATACATCCTTGACAGAAAGCACTAAATACATGCAAGTACAAACTTAAAAAAATAAGCACAAATAAAAGCTATCCGAAGCCCCCTAAGAAATAAACAAGATATCAATTAAATATAGCATTATATTACATATATATAAATGCGAGCAAACCGGGATTTTATTCTTTCGCAGTATTTTTGAAACATAATTTGCGTGATATACACAAAGTGGTGATATAATTTGGTCACAATTATTTCAATAAAATTGATAATTAAAGGATTGTACATGTAAATGATCTTAAAAGATCTTAAAATTAGGTGATAACTTTAAAAATATACTTTGTTAAATAACGTTATGTTGTTTACAAATTTAAAAAAAAACTGGGACTATATATATAACACTCCCAGATAAAAAATAGGAGTCACCTCAAAGAGACAAATTGAAACGATTCGAAATTCTTTTATCAAATTATCTCCCTTGTGTGTTTCCAGCAACAGATGACAACTTTTGTGTTTAGTCATCTTTTTGCACAGTGTCTTTTTGAAATAAAAATGGTGTACAAATGGATAAGCGGAACAGTGACATTAACTTGATAATTTCGAACTTTTTTATATCTATAACTTAAATTATTTTGTATTTTGAATGTATGAAACCAAGGATTTGTATACAAATCCTTAATGAAACTTAATAAGATATTGGATAAAAAGGCATTTTGATGTAAACATAGCTTTAGGCATAGAATTGAATATGTCGTGCAATTGTAACATAAAATTTTGTCCGCCATGAAGTAATGTCCAAAGGACAAAATTTCATATGAAATAATGTCTATGAACAATATCATTATGAAATAATGTCATCAGCTATGAAAAAAATGTCAATCATTCATTAACTCTATTTCATAATAAAATTTAGCCATTGGCATTTGTAAAGAAATAATGTGCATGAAACTTTCCCAGAAATTCCAAACCAAATAACTTCTGAAAAATCTAAGCAAAAAATCTAATGATTACAATTATTTGGATGCATGCTTGATACTGGAATCATTATACATGTTACATATAACTTTATATTAACATGAATTTAGTTTAAAAAAGGATTCATTAAAGGTGTTTTTTCAGTATGTAGGAGGCTATCATTGTTCTCTTTTTTATGTCCACTCTACCAAAAGTTAGGGGCTATATTGTTTTGATACCCTTCCATTCATTCTTCCGTACCTTTGTCTGCCCATATGGGTCTACAAGTGTCTATATATACAAATAAATATTTATACCTATAAAGGTTTTTGTTAGTAGCAGAAAATATATCAATTTTTGTGCTTGCAATATTGGCCTGATTTAACTGGTATCTTGCACATTAGTATCAAATCTGTGTTACAGACACAATTATCGCGATGGCATGCTTCACTCTTTTTCTGGCATTCTCCGTCTATTATAAATTGATTCTGAACTTTGCTTGTACCATTATTATTAATTATTAATTTCATCAACTGTGTGACTTTTTAAAATTAAGACTGTGTGCAGTTAATGTACAAAATCCCATAGCTTATCTTGCTATGCAATGATGTCCAAAACTTTAAATTATCTCCCTTCTGTATAGACATAATTACACGAAACCTTTCCATGAAATAATGTCCAATGATGATAAAATTACATATGGAAAAATGTCTTCACCCTGACAACTTTTCATAGGCAAGTACACAATTTCATTACATATTAATATCACTATGAAATTTTGTCCAGATGGACATTATTTCACAGGTTAAATTTTAGCTTTACACAATGGCCAATATCAATATATACTAGGTAAATAAAACCCCAATAAAAATTTAACAGATCCAAAGGCAAAACAAGGACGTATATCTAAATATACGTCCTTGGGCAAAATCAAAAAGCCAATTTAAAACTGAAATCACACAAGAGAATCAGAAATGAATCGAGTTCAAATTCGAGTTTATAATAATTATGGTCTTCAATTTAAGAGACAACCGGACGGAAAACAGGTCCTATCAGATCGCCGGAGTGGAAGTTTGTCTAGCCAAAAAGAAAGAAAGGAGCGACACATTGGCAGACTGTGACCATCTTTTTTTTGTCACAGTTTCCGTCCGGTTGTTTCTTATAGTTGAATGCCATTAGGCCGAAGATTTTTGCCTCTCAATCTTATTTCTATTTTGTGAATTTTATAATTATATAGTAGTAAGCTAAATTAATTTATATTTATAAAATGACAAACACAGGATCTTGAACACGAGATACACAGGGACTTGTCTATATAGGTACAAGAAACAAAATTAAATATGTTTCTTGAAGATCTTTTTAAAAAAATACCCGGACACGGTACTCTAGAAAGACCCTATAATATTAACAGGCAATATTTCTTCGCCTTTAACCCACTTCTTGATCTCTTCAATAGAAAAAACACAAAATTGAGGTTTAATAATGCACCTCACAATCTTTTACATAAAAGAGGTGTGGTCATATTCCCTTGAAATTATTCCCCCAGCGTACCCATTTAAATGCATCAAATCTTACTAGTGTATTTAAAATCTTCTGCAAAACTGCATTTATAAGTTATCTTTTATATGTACTTTTATAACAAAATAAATTCAAATACATTCTCATACTTTTAGCGGCGCAATCAACTAAAGTGATAGAATAGTCAATCACGAGTCGGTAGAAGTAGAAGTAGAAGATGCAGTCATTGAAATTGACACTTTAATGCAATTGAAAGAGTTTCAAACAATTTGAAGATCTTTTTGATGAATTCATTGCAAATGACCTCCATAACCAAACTAAACTAACTGCCATTTTGGAAGGGCAAAAGTTTCTAGATTCGCAACAAAAATTTTGGTTCAAGTTCTCGATGTCCTCCAATGGTTCCATCTCCCAAACACTGTTAGATGGCTTAATTTGAAAAAAGGATGTTTGACTGCTAATATGCCAGAAAACATGCAAGTATGGCATAATTTTATTACAACGAAGAAGACTTACCAGTGACACCTTGCTAGATTTTCGACAACATTTGAGCATGTTTTAAAAATGGCCTAATGTAGGAACAAAATTCATCCTTTAATGGCCACACTTCTTTCATCTTTATGTCTTGCACTAGATTACATGCAATCTACACTGAATATATGCACGTATAGAGATATATGAATAGGTAAATAAATTTTGTTTGAAATTGTATCTTTACCGTTTTTTATTGTGTTTTGATGAAGAGCTGGACAGGTGTCGAAATAACAAATGTTATTCACTTTGTTATTCATGATGTCTACAGTAGATATAGTTATATAGATACTTCGCGGTGAAATTCATGACAGAAATGTGGTGGGATATCCAAATTTCCACCACTTTGCCAGTTAATTTTATGTTTCTTGACAACCTTGCATCCACAACAAGAAGGGTGTATGGATGTAGCGTTAATCGACATTACATTTAGCAATTCTATTCAAATGGGTGCATGTGCTGGGGCCGTTTTGAACTATGCTATGAGGTATGAGCATAGCTCATTGTTGAAGGCCTCATGGTGACTTCACCATGAGGAACAACAATAAAGCGTTGTTCCATAGATTGGTTTAATCATGTATTTGTAGAGACTTTGTCTCATGTACATCTATTCCATATCTTTTATTATTAATCATTTTCTTAACTGAAGACAAAGTTTTGGAGTAAACACCCCTTAAATGCCGTGCTTCAGAATGAACTGTTGCAGAGTGACATCATTCTGGGATGAACATCGCCAAATCAACCATCACAGCTTTGTTTCGATCGATTCAGTTCACACTTCTAGTGATTTGATTTCATAGCGTTTTGTTAAATTGTTTTATTGTTGTCATATGTTGTGACCTAGATTCGTATCGGAAACCCAACTGTATTCAATTTTTTTTATCTCATTTTCTATTGAACTCTGTCATGTCAAAGCAAAGTGTCTTGAGCATCTAATTCGAAACGTGTCTAGTTTACTGGGATGTATTTTGTTACTAAAAAAAACAAAAACAAACAAACAAAAAACAAAACAAAACAAACACAAAAACAGTGCCACAGAGGGACTCTTATAGAATTACTTTTGGACATTCTGATGTTGATGGTGTTGATTGATTAGATTGCCAGATGTTGAAGAGATAGGAAAATGCTAATCTTCATGTGAAATTCTGTTGTTAAGTTCTGATATTGAATCTCCATCAGTTGTTATTTTGACGTTTACTTCTTCCATCTCAGTACTGTTTAGTGTGCACGATGGCTCAGGTGGTATTTGTGCTGATCTCCATTCCTTTAATTTTTGAGACATTGATGTTAAAGCCCAGCCATTCACCACATGATGCGAGATCTTTTGTCTTTTTCGTAGATGTCTTTATGTCTTTGCAACAATCTTAGAAAGAATAGGGGGATTTTTTTTTGAAGTAAAGATTTTTCATTTCTTCATGAAAATTCCAGTATTGCACCTATACTAGTGTATGAAGACGCTGAGGAGGAATTGGTAGAACAAACAGCCTTGTACTTCTGGAGTTTATATTAAAAGCTGTCTGTGCCGCCTGGAAGTCGATGTATATTATTTATGGTGGACAAAATCTTGATAATCTTGTTTGGGATGTCATAATTCTTTTAATTTCCCTTAATTATGGACTTAATGAAAAAGGTTTGGTGAAATTTGCAAGTTTGGCATTCAGTGGATATTAATAGTTATATTAGTTGATTTTCTTTATCACTTGCTTTATTGTGGAGATTGGGTTGTTATATGATATCCCTTCCCAGAATCATGTGTGGTATTATTCCTCTCCAGTTAGTTTGGTTGGTGATATCTTCGTTGTAGGAAGGTTGACTATGTTTTAAAGAATGTTTGTATGGACTAGATGAGTGAATGTCTCCTCTTCCAGATTAAAACATGAATAGAAACGGGAAGTTAGACATCGGAAAAAAAACTTCAATACAAAATGTCTGGTTGGACAAGGTATGAACAAGTCTTTAAAGTCAAGGTCAGTTTATTTGCTATTTCTTTTTAATTTCACATATTAAATGCATAAATGCTGATTTTGCTTTTGAAATTCTGTTGTTGACATCTGATCAATATGGAATCTCCATCACTTGTTATTTATTTTGATGCCCAGATCAACAAAGTCGTTTACTTCTTCTATCTCAAAGCTATATAGTGTGATAGTTCTTGTTTTATTTGTGTTGATCTTCTTTTTTTTTTCAATTTTTAAACACTGATATTAAGACCCAGCCATTTACGAAAGAATACAGAATATTTTATTTCCTTTCGGGGATGTCTTTACCTTTTTTGTAAGAATGTTTGAAAAAATAGGGGATTTTCCAGTTCTTCACGAAAATTCCGGGAATTTCTCAGTTGCACATTTCTATCGTTCTTTTCATACATCAGTATTTGCAGACGTTGAAGGGAATTGAGAGAGCAAACAGCCTTGTTTTTCTCTGATTTGTATTGAGAAGGTGTCAATGCCGCTTAGAAGTCGGTGTATATCATATTTATAATGGAGATAACTTTGCGTCGGGTGCCATAATTTCTAGAAAAAATTTCCATAATAATTATCTGTAAACACTGTCAAATGTTTTAGTGAAATCGACAAATTTGGCATTCAGTGGATAAGAGTAGTTCAATTCGTTGCCTTTCTTTATCTGGGGATTTGGTCGATATATGACCTCCCTTCCTTCCCAGAATCATGCATGTTCTTTTCTTAACCTTTGATTCGTCCCTTCGGTATTCTAATACTGTTGTTTCGGAACTGTCTGGCATTATGTTTATACAGTGACTTTTTGAAACTCTCAGAAACGCCAACGTCAGGGATATTATCGGCCTTAATTGCTTTGTGCTCACTTTCTGTCAATATGATATACAGTACAGCTGTAAAGAAGAAGTGGGGTAACTTTTAACTTATTTAGGTATGTACCATGTGAATCATAGAGAAAAAAAAATATTCACCAAAATTCAGTATCAAATTCGAAAAGTATTTGACTGTTTAAACTATCTGAAACATATAAAAAACACTGTTCTATGAAACCTGGGAAAATCAAGATATCTTTTGGCTATGGGTGTTTAAAATGATCTCTTTTGGCTACTGACAAAAACACAGAATCAAAATCATATTCGAAATGGACCCGTCCACTTTGCAGCCAAAATTGATGAGGAGATATGTTGTTGCGGAGAGGACATATTCATGCATTAAAAGTTATGAAATCATGTGTCGTTTCAACATATTCATATGATGAATATATCGAATGGAAGCTAAGGCAGATCATGAAGTCATGGACACAGTCAATTATTTTGCCCAACGTGTGCATGACATCTTGAATTTATGGTCAAGATGTTTAGCTTCATCCATGACTGATCGGTATAAGTTAAAAGCGATTGATTTGGATATTTCGAACCACAATAAGCCTGATGGACCTTTCTTCAAAATTGATAGAAAAAAGAAGTTTGCTTATAAAGGCTTGACGCTATATATCTTTTCAGCACAGTAAAAAATGACAAACATTCCACCGTTCTTCAAAGACTTGTCTGACCCCTGTCTTGCATTCCTATACAATACCCATTCATTGTAACTACCATTTTCAATAAAAAATTGAAATCGAGCGATTTCCAGATTGATGACTTTCAAGCCAAACCACTGAATGCGCATTCTTCTCTCTGGATGGACACGTGTTAACTGGTGACCTAGATCATTGACCACCCTAAATTACGAAATATCCTTTCATAATGGCCAAATTTCGTGAACCCCAGGAACAACTTCAAGGGTTAAGGACTATGCTAGGATGAAGATAAATACAAATTCTGAAGAAGCTCTTAAAGATTCTGCAGATGGCCAATTCGACACATTATGTCTCTTCAAACTTGAGACAGAGAAAGCAGATATTGAGACGTTGTTCGAATGAATCAAGTCCATAAAGTAATTTATTGGGAATCGTTGCTTGAAAACATCAAGGAAATCCAGAATTCCCAGTATCCTTGTAGACCCCCTGGTCAGAAAAACTGGCCAATCTCCAAGAAAATTACGTCAATATCCCTCAAGAAAAAGTTTCAACGGCATTCTGTACGTGTGTAACAGTAACACTCGACTGCCCTGCTAAGGAAATTGGCATTGACAGTTCACCAGGATACGGTACTCATGGACCCCACTACACTTGTAAACGAAAAGGTCAGCTAAAAGTGGTGCGCAGTAAGTTGCGATTAGAATCCCTAATGTCTGTTGAAAACCACGGCCTTGGACAAAAATTTTGTCATAAAAAAATTCTTACATCTTGATTACGTTAGTTTCAGTGTACTTTAAATTTGAATCAGTGTATTTCCTAAATAAATATATTTTTGTCTTTGCCTACTACTTAAGAGGTACATCTACGTTCTCCATTTTAGTGCAGAGGGATCCTAGAAAATTATTTTCAACATCCGACCTTGGTGTGCTGTTGATTGATTAGACTACCGGTACAAGATGTTGCAGAAACTGAAAAAATGCTGCTACTACTTTAAAAAAACTATGTTGTTGTTTTTCTATCTGGCAGCTGTTCGGTATAATAGCTCCAGTGGTAATTGTGTTCATCTTTTTTGCTTTAATTTCTGAGATCTTAAGCCCGACCATT
>MJUU01031759.1:0-16054 GCA_002080025.1 Modiolus philippinarum | reverse complement strand
TTAAAAATTATTCCATATAGGGTAGCCAGTTTATATTATCTGAAAAATAAACTCTTCTACGTGGTAGTTCTGAATCTTTACACAGTAATCTTAACACATTTAACATTTGCACTCCCAAATGAAATGCATTGCAAAATGTTAATTGATATTGTTCAAAATATCTATATTCTGCAACATATGTCAAAAAAGTAACAGGCGTGATTGAAAAATTAAGTATCCATTGAAAATCCATCGATCATATTAAAAAATGACAAGCATATGACTAGAGATCTATATCTATAGGCGGGGGTCTTGATGGGTCCCCTTCTCGAAATCCCGTCAATTTTTCTGCACATTCCAGTTTCCTGAGCAGGAAAATATTTTATAAAGACTCTTTTAGAGGCCTTCTTTTCCCGTTTCTTGATCTGTTTTTTCAGTGGTTCCCGCTTCTCGCTCGACATCCTTTCCCGTTTTCACGTGCACTTTTTAGCCACTATTTCGTTTCCCGCTTAACGTTTATACCCCATCGAGACCCAACCTATAGAAGGATTATATCTGAAAAGATCGTTGAAAAGTTAAGTATAGATTATTTCAAATATTATGTCGAGTTTCAAAAGAATTAGAGAAGCACCATTCCAGATTTAGACTGTTCTTGTTAGCTGTACTTGTTTGTCACCTTAAGGCACACAAATCTGATCGTAAATGATAAGAACATTTGACTCTGACCAAAAAGAAACCTCAGTTACTTGAAAAAGCAAACTATGTTAATTATTATGATTTTCGCTTTCATTGCACAAAATCACGTATGATAGTAAATCACTTGAAAGATTTTCTCTTAAATTGCATTTATTGCTGCGGTCAAGCAAGTGGCAAAACTTTCAGTTTACCGAAATTAAGATTTACACCCCAAGCTGTCTACCTTTCATTGGTTGGCCAACATGCAAAGACAACATTGTATACATTTATCAGGTTTTCACGTCTGATATATCTACAATGTAGACATTTGACATCAATGAATTTAACACATTGTGTAAGCTTGGGGTGTTAATCTTGACTTGATTACAATAAAAGTTTTGCCACTTCCTTGACCGCAGCAATAATAAGACACCTAAGAATTAGAAAGTTTATTCTTTGCACCAAGAGAAAGGGGGTGGTCTAGGATATTATTTTTAGTTTTTTCTCCTCTACCTGTAGGAAATAAAAAATCCAAAATGTAATCGAATAATGAAATGTTTTTTTGCATACATTCCATTGATGTACAATAAACTTTGAATTCCGGTTCCAATTGTGGTAGAGGGTAATTTTTTTCCTATTTAAGCATAACTTTGGTATCCAACATAATTCTGAACACTAAGTTTTCAAAAACAGAATTCGAATTTTTATAAACTTCATGAACTTCTCAAAGAACACTGTTAACAATGAAAGGTTATTGATTATAAATGCACATGAGACAAAGTCTCCACAAATACGTGGTAAAAACATGCAATGGACCAGCGCTTTTATCGTTGTTCATCTTGAAGTCACCATGAGGCCTTTTCGGAGTTGTAAACGTAGCAACCATACTTTCAGAATTTCAGTTTGAATTATCCTTTTCATGAACTAGATTTCAAAAACATTATTCCAATTGTGGTAGATTTTTCTGAAATTCTTAAAGGACATTTAATTTTTTTAAACTACTTAGCAGGCATAGATTTGGATTTGTTTTAGTACCTGTTATACAAAAGTATTTTTGAATCTAGTGAACTAATGAAAGTTGGGGATATTGTCGCTGGCCTCGTCCGTCAGTCCGTCCGTCCGTCCGACGGACATCCTTGCGACGCGAACTCCTCCTACATTTTTGGACTTAGGGTTTTAATTTTGTTATAGAACTGTTGCATTTATGTTACAGATGCGCAATAAGCTTTCGAATGTTTGACATTGGTCTTAGTGTAAACAAGAGGCCCCAAGATGTCCATTTTGACACATGTGGCATGCGACGCGAACTCCTCCTACATTTTTGGATTTAGGGTTTTAATTTTGTTGTAGAATTGTTGCATATGGTCTGTAGATGCGCAATAAGCTTTCGGATTTTTTATATTTATCTTGATGCAAACAAGAGGCCCTAAGATGTCGATTTGACAAAGACCACAAAATGTGGATTGTGACACATATGGCATGCGATGCAAACTCATCCTACATTTTTGGATTTATGGATTTAATTTTGTTGCAGAATTGTTGCATATAGTCTGTAGATGCGCATTAAGCTTTCAGAATTTTGATTCCGGTTCCAACTTTGGTAAATTTCCTGAAAATGTCAAAGACTGATATTTTTGGACATTTTGGCATATAATCTTATATTTTGGCAAGTATTTGGAAAAAAATAAAAATTCTGAAATCTTAGAATTCGAAAATGTGATTCCAATTTTAGTAAATATCCTTAAAGTCTCAAAGACCACTTATTTTTTGGAATCCTACCTAGCAACCACACTTTTAGCATTTGTTTTGATAAGGTTAATCATTTTCAAAAATATTTGATTCCAATTTTGGTACATTTCCTGAAAGTGTCAAAGACCACTTATTTTTTGGAATTCTACCTAGCAACAATACTGTTAGGATTTGTTTCCATTAGGGCAATCATTTTCACCAACTGAATTTTAAAAATAGTTGATTCCAATTTTGGTAAATTTCCTGAAAGTGTCAAAGACCACTTATTTTTTGGAATTCAACCCAGTAACAATACTGTAAGGATTGGTTTCCATTACGGCAATCATTTTCACCAATTGAATTTCAAAAATTCTTGATTCCAATTTTGGTAAATTTCCTGAAAGTCTCAAAGACCACTTATTTTTGGAATTCTACCTAGAAACCAAACTGTTAGGATTTGTTTCCATTAGGGCAATCATTTTCACCAATTGAATTTCAAAAATTCTTGATTCCAATTTTGGTAAATTGACCACTTATTTTTTGGAATTCTACCCAGTAACCATACTTTTAGGATATGTTTTGATTAGGGCAATCATTTTCATCAATTGAATTTCCAAAATTAGTTGATTCCAAATTTGGTATTTTCCCGAAAGTCTCAAAGACTACTTATTTTTTGGAATTCTGCCTAACAACCATATATTCTTTAATTTCTTATGGTAAAAATGTGACTGTCAAAAGTTTAATTTCAAAAATGTTAAGAAAAATTATACCCAGGGTCTATAGCTGTTTTCTGTGTCAAACAGGGGGTGCGGGGATCACTGTCGTTTCCGACAGTCATCACTCTAGTTTTGGCATTTAATGAAACTGTAAACGACTATTTATATTTCTAAATTCTAAAAAACAACCATATACCCTTTCATTCCTTTCGATCAAAATGGTTACCATCGATAATTTGATATCAAAATGTGAACAAAACTTAGGGAGCAACCATTTGATTTTTATGGGTATGGGGGTATGGTCAAATTTATCATAACAAATCCTAATTTTTTTTCAACCAATTGCATCCTGCCCTTTTTCACTCGTATGGTCAGCCTGAATTTTTTTTTCAACCAAAGGATTCCGTTCTGCCTTTTTATTTGAATATGACCATATCCTCCCTAAAATCAAATGGTTGTTCCCTCAAACGAAAAGTCTATAAAAGCTGATTTCTGTGTCATACACTGAGTGTGGGGATCATTGTAATTTCCGACAATCGTCGGTAAACAATGGCACAAATTGATTTTGATTTTGGATTTATGATTTTAGAATTTCCCCTTTCCTCGTTCTTGCTTCGGTATTCGATTGCCGATGTATTGTAACTTATTATTATATTGCATGAAAGTAGAAATGGTATTTGCGTTGACGGAGATAAATGCATAATACATTTCTTGAAAACATCACTTTAAAGAAAACACGACCTGTCATTAACAATTGCCGTTGTGTTGCTAACGGACATTTGGAGGACAGGTTTGGTGCGCCATAAAACCATCTTCGCTAGCCAAGGGTTACGATCCGCCCCTGAGAGGAGCGAATTGTAAACCTTGGCTAGCGAAGATGCTACAAAACTGGCTTAACGCGTCATTTCTTTTGAAATATCTGTACCAAGTCAGGACCATTTGTCCGGGGGTTTTCTACCTGCTTTGTCTTTTTTTCTCTTAGATTTTGGCTTTTGACAATTCTGTTGGGTAATTTTGTTATTAACCCCATTTGATTCATGCATGATCCATGTTCTGTTTGGGTAATATAGACTAAAATGTGCCGAGTATGAAAAATGTATATCCTTATCTTCTGTATGAGCAATGACAGAACATTGACTTGAACAAATATGCCTGATATGGAAAATCTCTCTTTACATTGTCTTTTTGGCGGTGATGTAAATCATACGGAAGCATATTAGCGCCACACAAACTTTTTTTACTTTGCGTTATAACTTAAGTTTTGCGTTCACGAAGATCACTTAAATTTATAGATGGTTTATATGTCCCAACGTATTCGAAATTTAGAGTCGTCTACGTGTGTGTACAGGAAGAGTTTGATTTTCGGGCTTAAATCTGCACAATGGTTTAAAAATGATAAAATATAAAAGATTCAACAAATAACAGAATAATTCGTTCATTTTGTTATCTTGTACAGACAAGATATTATTGAATCTTTCAATAATCTTCGACATGCGAGATATGTCACAAATTATTGGGTGGGGGCATTTTATTTTTATTATTTCGTGTGTGTTTGTTTCGATACATTTTGTTTGTTTTGCTTTATTGTTTTGGTTTGTGTTTGTTTTTATTTTGCTTGTTTTTTCTTGTTTTTGTTTTTGCAATTTTTTTGTTTATGTTTTTGTTGTTTTGTTTGTTGTTTTGTTTTTTTAGTTTTGTTATTGAATCAAAAACATGCGAGGCATATAAATAAAAAAGTACATGACCATTATATGTGAAACAGCATTACAGTTTTTTTTACAACAAAGCCATTCATGAAAAACTGATTTAAAAAAAGGTCTCCAACTCCACCATCTTCTACCATATTGCTTCCGTCAGTTCCCTTCTTCGATTTCTTTTTACGAATATTGCTTGCAAGTGAAACTCTCATAGATGTAGATAAATAATAAAGCGGAATTTCAAATAAAAATAAATTATTCACATTAATATATATCTAAATGAAATTTTTGAAATAAATACACTCAATATTTCGCTTAAAATATGACAGAAACCTTGCATCAGTAGGTTGTCTTCTCCAGTAAAAAAATATTACAGGAAACATCTACAATGGCTAAAAATTACAATTATATTCCACAATCTGTACAGGAACACACAAATAAGACAAACGTATATACGAATTTGGGACAGCTGGACTTGGTAACGGCACTAACAAAAGCCAGCGGTATTGTCAAACCGGCTTATGGATATCCAAGCCTCCCGTTTCTCTGTCCCGTTTCCCCATATACTAGTATAATAATGATACGAATGAAACGCAATTCGGATAGTCTCCTTACTCCATGACCATAATCTTGAAAGGGAAAGGAAATGAGACAAAATGTAATTTTGAAAGATAGTTCAATGTGTGCTCTCCTTGTCCTTGTTATTTTTCAGGCATATTGTGTCAAATGGACCAATAGACTTGAATATTTTAGTATTTAAGATTACCTTGTTATTATATCTTGTGCGTAGGATATACTTACATTATATAAACGAAATTAATGACATACAATTACTTGGGGAGAAAAAAATAATTCATGGTATTTTAATTTTTTTTTGCTTTTGTGCAAATTTAAGCCCTAAACTCTATCCGTACACGACTCTAAATTTCAAATTCTGAAAAATCTTTTTTTTATGTTCTTTCGGGTGATATGGACCAAAGCAGTTGTGACGGGTATGAAAAACCCCTCTTTCAATGTTATATTTGGACTAAAACAACCATTCTAGGTATGTCAAATCTCTATTCAATGTTCTGTTATGGGTAATATAGACTAAACAATACGGGACTTCGGAGTCGTGTTCAAAGCGGAATAGATTTCTAATACTATACGAAAAAATCAATACATCAATACAATGAGAAAGAATCACTAATTAATGAAACTGTTGAGCTATGGGTGGATTATATTGAATCTTTTGTAGCACTTCAGGCTAATTGTTTTCGTGAATTGACATGTAGGAACAATTCAAAAGATATACTTCGATTTCATATACATTTTGTATTTTATGTGACATTTATTTATTTCAATAAGTCTGTTTTATGTGACATTTATTTATTTCAATAAGTAAAGAATCCAGTCACTCCGTCTTACTGGTATTTGAGGCGATCGTCTCCGCCTTCAATTACACGAGAGTTCCTATCTCGAAAGCCCCGTATTGTGCCAAATATCAAAAATTAGAAATTTTCATCTTCTATGTTATCAATATGGACTATCAAAAATACACTGGGTATAAAAATCCCTCTTTTTATGTTCTTTTTGGGTAAAATGAACCAAAACAAAAGTGTCAAGTATGAAAAATATATTCAATTATCTTCTGTGTGAGCAATAAGGTCTTAATCATTTAGTTGGAGTTAACATATGTGTTATGGTCTCATGTTCATTTACTCTATATCCTTTCGTAAAATATTGAACAGCTATGCAGGATACGGAAAATCTATCTTTACATTTTCTTTTTTGGGTAACGTAGACTGAAGCAGTTGTTAGAACTTAAAAAGCCTCCACTTCCTTGTACTATAAAGCAAAGTGACTGGTATGAAAAATATTTGGATGTTCTGTTTGGGTTACTAGTATATGGACTTAAACAAAAGTCCCAAGTATTGTAAAAATAACTCCTTAATATTTCATTTTCCGTCTGGGTGATATGACTACAAGAAATGTGCAGAATATTAAAAAAAATCTTATTTCTTTGTTTTATTTGTACAATATTAAGTACAGTTCCATGTAAAATAAAAAAAAATATAGTGGCACATTAGTGAAATGAATTTTCCCGAATTTTCTGTGTAGTTATATACATTTGAAAGAAATGAATTAGTTTTCCTTATCTACTCATTTGATATTCCAGAAATTGATTACATAGAATGTATTACAGGTGAAGGAGCGGAATATTGACATTAAAAATCTTTCTACTAATCTATATAAATTAAGAATGTATGAGTATTTTTAGCCAAGGGGTGTGTGAAATTTACATCTATTTTATTTTGGAATTACATTTAGTATTATATGATTACGAGGACAATATCTATGCTATGCTCAAACTGTTTACCCTTTTTGAAGTATGTTCTGCAACACTGGAGATAACTCACTTATATTTGTATTGTTATCTATTAGTCTTTACACATTTTTTCGGTATATGGATTTCAGATATTTTGATTTTATCTGCACTGAAGAGACATAATGAAATGTGCATATGTCGAATACAAATGAACAGCAACTTCGGTATTATGTGATTTCTATAGAAACTATGAGGAGTTTACTTGCTACTATAACCATGACGACAAACACCTTTGAACAATTCTTTCTGTTTATGAATTTATTTATGAATAGACAATAAGATAAGACCAAAATTTCTGAAAATAAAACTTTCACATGTGCCACCCATATTGTAAGATATTTTGATTTTTATATGGAACTGCAATTAACTTAGACAAATAAAAAATGTTTTCATGAAAAATCTATTTTGATGTTCTTTCGGGTGACATGGACCAAAGCAGTTATGACGGGTAATATTTCAATGTTCTATTTGGGTAATATGGACAAAAATAAACATCCCGGGCATGTCAAATAAATAGATACCGTGGTTACTGTGAATTTGAATTCTGCATATGCGCATTTCGACAACTTATGTCTCTTCAGTGCAGATAAAATCTAAACGTTTTGAAGACCATAAACTCAAAGGTGTTTAAAAATTGATAGAGAACAAATAACAATGTGATCTAGATGTTAAAGCCAAAATCAGCTAAGGCCAGAGCTTTGTATGAGAGAGATACTCCTTATAATCCTCAAGAATAATAGATATTATAAGGTTCCAAATAAAATCGGCTTTCGGGTCAGCACCAAAATACTGACTACTGGGCTGTTGAATACCCTCGGGGACTAACAGTCCAGAAGCAGTGGCATCGACCCAGTGGTAAACAGATACCGAGGTTACTGTGAATTTGAATTCTGCATATGATCAATTATATTGACTGACGCTCGATATCGGTTTCAATAGACCTCTACAAGAGACCATAATTGTATAATACAAGTATCATATGAACGTCAAACATTTTTCACGATTTAAAATACTATTATATATAATAGTTCTCAATCATGAAATTTAACCTTTTTTTTATTTTGCAAATATAGCCCTGTCTAAAATTTTTATATTGCTCCATTCTGAGTAAGTGAGCCATTTGTAACCCTCATCCACGAGTTTCTACTAGTTAATTGGAAAATGATTATAATTTCTCACATGACGTGTCATGCAAGCGGAGGAGAAGCTTTACCTGTCGCAGCACCATGAAATTTTATGTGAACAGTAAATAAAAAAGATTACAGGAAACATCTACAATCGCTAAAAATTATATTCCACAATCTGTACAGGAAAACACAAATAAGACAAACGTAAACAAAATTGATTCGAAACATCTTAAATGTTTTATAACCTATTTCTCCTCACTATTTGTATTTTTCAAAATTTTAGCAAATATCTTTCCCGGTATGGTGAGAACATTTGAAATCCTTTAATTTGATTTGGATGGACGCAATATTCTTTCTGTTCATAATTTTCTTTTATATAATCGCTTGACGAAAAATGATCTAGTTATTATATCTTGTGCGTAGGATATACTTACATTATATAAACGAAATTAATGACATATAATTACTTCGGGAGAAAAAAAAAACACGAACGCATTATTCAGTTTTATTGGTGAAGCTATTTTATTTTTTTCAAGGTAGTTGTTTTTTGGCTTTTTGCTTTTGTGCAAATTTAAGCCTTAAACTCAAATTCTATCCGTACACGACTCTAAATTTCGAATTCGATGGATCGAATACATTATCTATCAATTTAAAATACACTTTGTGTTATAAAACAAACTTTGCGTTTAAACGCAAACTTTGCGAAACAGCACAAACTTGCGAAATAACGCAAACTTTGCGTTATAACGCAAAATAATAAAAAAGTTTTTGGCCCTAATACGCTTCCGTAAAATCAAAGCAGTTTATATGGCTATTTTAATGTTTCATTTGGGAGATATAGGCTAAAGCAAATTTGACTAGTAAATTTCTGTTTAGATGTTTTATTTGGGCTTGTAGTATACGAACTAAAACAAAAGTCCCGGGTATTAAAACAATTTCTAAGTCATGCTCTATTTGGGTAATATGACTTTTTAACAAATGTGCAGTGTGTGAAAAATCTTTATTTTTTGATTTTATTTGAATAATATCGACTTTAACAAATGAACAATGGTTTCATGAAAAAATCTCTTTTTTGATATTCTTTCGAGTGATATGGACCAAAGCAGTTGTAGAGGGTATGAAAAACCTCTATTTCAATGTTATATTTGGCTAATATGGACTAAAATAGCCATTCTAGGTATGTCAAATCTCTATTCAATGTTCTGTTATGGGTAATATAGACTAAACAATACGGGACTTCTGAGTCGTTTTCAAACCGGAATAGATTTCTGATACTATACGAAAAAAATCAATTCATCAATACATTGATTAATGAACACTGTTGAGCTAAGGGTGGATTATATTGAATCTGTTGTAGCGCTTCAAGTTAATTTTTTTCGTCAATTAAAATTTAGTTAAAGAATTTTCATGTAGGAACAATTCAAAACATATACTTCGATTTCATAAATATTTTGTGTTTTATGTGGTATATATTTATTTCAATAAGTCAAGAATCCGGTCACTCCGTCTTACTGGTATTTGAGGCGATTGTCTTCGCCTTCAATCACACGAGAGTTCCTATCTCGAAAGTCCCGTATTGTGTCAAATATCAAAAAATAGAAATTTTCACCTTCTATGTTATCAATATGGAATATTAAAAATACACTTGGGATGAAAAATCCGTCTTTTTATGTTCTTTTTGGGTAAAATGGACTAAAAAAGTGTCAAGT
Organism: Modiolus philippinarum; assembly: GCA_002080025.1. Taxonomy (NCBI): domain Eukaryota; kingdom Metazoa; phylum Mollusca; class Bivalvia; order Mytilida; family Modiolidae; genus Modiolus; species Modiolus philippinarum. The sequence goes on along the minus strand of MJUU01031759.1, from coordinate 6,055 downwards.
ATGAAAAATAAATTCAATTATCTTCTTTTTGAGCAATAAAGGTTTAAATAGCTATGCAGGATACGGAAAATCTATCTCTACATTTTCCTTTTTGGGTAACGTAGACTAAAGCAGTTGTTAGAACTTAAAAAGCCTCCATTTCCATGTTGTGACTGGAATGAAAAATCACTATTTGGATGTTCTGTTTGGGTTACTACTATATGGACTTAAACAAAAGTCCCAGGTATTGTAAAAATAACTCCTTATTTCATTTTCCGTCTGGGTAATATGACTACAACAAATATGCAGAATATAAGAAAATCTTATTTCTTTGTTCTATTTGAATAATATTAGGTACAGTTCCTTAAAAAATGGTGGCACATCAGTGAATTGAATTTTCTGGAATTTTCTGTGTAGTTTTATACATTTGAAAGAAATATATTAGTTTTCCTTATCTACTATTATGACGGTTCGGTTCTCACTTACTCTACTCAATTTCCAGAAATTAATTACATCTATTAGAATGTACTACAGGCGAAGAAGCGGAATATTGACAGGAAACATCCTTCTATTAATCTATATAAATTAAGACATGTATGAGTATTTTTAGCCAAGGGTGTGTGAAATTTACATCTATTTTATTGTGCAATCACACTTAGTATTTCATGAATTGAAGGACAATACGCTCAAACTGTTTACCCTTTTTGGAGTTTGTTCTGCAGCACTGCAGATAACTCACTTATATCTATATTGTTATCTATCAGTCTTTACACATATTTCGGTATATGGCTTTCAAATATTTTGATTTTATCTGCATTGATAGACATAAGTTGTTGAAATGCGCATATGCAAAATACAAATGAACAGCAACTTCGGTATTATGTGATTTCCATAGAAACTTGCTACTATAACCATGACGACAAACACCTTTGAAAAATTCTTTCTGTTTATGAATTTATTTATAAATAGTCAATAAGATAAGACCAAAATTTCTGAAAATAAAACTTTCAATTGTGCCACCCATATTGTAAGATATTTTGATTTTTATATGGAACTGCACTTATTTCAGACAAATAAAAAATGTTTTCATGAAAAATCTATTTTGATGTTCTTTCGGGTGACATGGACCAAAACAGTTGTGACGGGTAATATTTCAATGTTCTATTTGGGTAATATGGACAAAAATAAACATCCCGGACATGTCAAATAAATAGATACCGAGGTTACTGTGAATTTGAATTCTGCATATGCGCATTTCGACAACTTATGTCTTAGTGCAAACGTTTTGAAGACCATAAACTCAAAGATGTTTAAAAACTGATAGAGAACAAATAACCAATGTGATCTAGATGTATAAGCCAAAATCAGCTAATGCCAGAGCTTTGCATGAGGGAGATGCTCCTGAATTTTCAACGAATTTTTCAAGAACATTAGATATTATAAGGTTCCAAATAAAATCAGCTCTCGGGTCAGCACCAAAATACTGACTACTGGGCTGTTGAATACCCGCGGGGACTAACAGTTCACCAGCCAGCAGTGGCATCGACCCAGTGGTAACAAATAAATAGATACCGAGGTTACAGTGAATTTGAATTCTGCATATGCGCATTTCGAAAACTTTTATCTCTTCAGTGCAGATAAAATCTAAACGTTTTGAAGACCATAAACTCAAAGATGTTTAAAAACTGATAAAGAACAAATAAAACATGTGATCTAGGTGTATAAGCCAAAATCAGCTAAGGACAGAGCTGTCTATTCTATCTTCTGTTATGGGTAATATACACTAAAACAATTATGTGAAATATAAAAAAAAAAGATTTTTTATGTTCTGTATCATCAAAATGGACTATAACAAAAACCCTTAACATGAAACATCTTTCTTTTCATGTTCGTTTTGGGTAAAATGGACTAAAACAAAAGTTCCGAGTATGGTAAATCTGTTTTTCCATTGTTCGTTTGGACAGTGTGGACTCAAACTTATTGGGTTAGTTGCGTTTTTGCAAAATTTTATTTCGATTTAATTTAATTTTCCCGATTCCGATCAGAAATTGCTTTTTTCGTGCGAAATGCCAGGTATACAGATCGGAAACCATAGTTTTCGTACGAAAATCCTACCTTTTTGTGCAAAATACCGGTTTTCTGATCAAAGACTACTTATTTCTTGTATTTCGCACGAAAACCCCTAGTTTTGTGCAAAAATACTAGGTATTTTTTATTTTCATGCCGATCACATGCCATAGACCAAGACGGATACTTTCTTTTACTGGAACGTAATGCGGTTTGAAAAAACTTACCATAAGTACTATTTTCATACACTGTTGGAGAATATGAAAAGCTTGTTTGGAAAATAATGAGCTGCTACATGTACTACCTGAAAAGCAGGTATAAGAGCCGTTCGACTTTGTCCGTTCATTCTTTTGAAGGTAAAAAATGTGCAAAATGAAATCTAAGGAGCATTGACAAATACTTCTCAGGAAAATTTCGATAAATTGTTGAAATAGTTGAGCTATTTTTCGGTACCTAGATTGTGTAAACTGAAAATCTAATATCTTTATCCTAAAATATCTGAAATGCTGCACATTTTTGACATATTAAAAATAACCATCATATATCACTGAAATTCGTATGTTCTCATTATACACGTGTTTCTTTGATTCAGTACCCAAATTTAAGAACTATCAAAAGTATTAACTTCAAAACCTGAACTATAATAGTTTGAAAGTTTGGAGTTTATGTACTCATTTATTATACACATGGACGTTTTGGTGGTTTTAACCAAATAATGTCAAATATTTACCACTGAACATTGTAAATTTTACATATTTTCATATAGCGTAGCCAGTTTATATTATCTGAAAAACTCTTCAAACTGGTAGTTTTGAATCTTTGCACAGTAATCTTGTACACATTTAACATTTGATGAATTGCATATTGAGCTATGATATTTCTTCCATTTTGTGTAATATGCAATTCTGAAAAATTCATACTACATTGAACTGAAAAATGCTAGAAAATCACTTGGAAATGAAGTTATTTACAAACAATTATTGAAAAATGATAATTGATATTGTTTAAAATATTTATATTCTGCAACATATGTCAAAACAGTGATTGATATATTGAGTATCCATTTATTACATTAATAAAAATGACAAGCATATGACTCGAGATCACTATCTATTGAACGATTATAGCTGAAAATCGTTGTTAAGTGTTAGTATAGATGATTTCAAATATTCTGTATGTTTCTAAAGAATAAGTCAGACAATCTGCTGGATTCAAACAGATGTTGTTAGTTAGACTGGTTTGTCACCTTATGGTACACAAATGTAATTGTGAATGATGAGAACATTCGCCTCAGTCCCAAGAAAAAACCTCAGTTACTAGAAAAAGCAAACTATGTTAGTTAATAAGATTTTCGTTTGTATTGAACAAAAGCAAATTATTTAAAAGATTTTCTTTTAAGTTGAACCTAATAAGATACTTAAGTATTAGAAAGTTTTTTCTTTGCACCAAGAAAAATTTGGAGTCTATGATATGATTTTTTTTACCCTCCCCCACCTGTACGAAAAAAAAATGTAATGGAATAATGAAATGTTTTTGCATGCATTTCATTGATGCACTATAAACTTTGAATTCCAGTTCCAATTGTGATAAAGAGCAAAAATTGTTTTTCCCTATTTCAGCAGAAACTTGGTATCCAACATAAATCTCAACAATAAGAATTCAAAAAGATGATTCTAATATTTTTATAAGAACACTATTAACAATAAAAGGATATGGATAAAATGTACTTGAGACAAAGTCTCTACGAATACGTGTTAAAACAAGCAATGGAACAGCGCTTTTATTGTTGTTCATCTTGACGTCACCATGAGGTCTTTTTGGAGTTGTAAACCTAACAACCATACTTTTAGAATATGTTACAATTAGAATGATCATTTTTACGAATTAGATTTCAAAAACACATGATCCAATTTGGTAGATTTTTTCTGAACTTCTTAGAGGACATTTTTTCACCCTGAACTTTTCATATGTGCGTAACTTCTGTTGTGACTTTTTATTATGTTCAAAGCCTATCCTAAATTACCTCTGTAATAATGTATCCTAATTTTATTCAACCAGTTGTATCCTGCCTTTTTTCAGCCTGGATTTTTCAACTAAAGGGTACCACTCTGCCTATTTGAATATGACAATAGCCCACCCCTAAATTCAAATGGTTGTTCCCTCATACCAATAGTCTATAACAACTGATTTCTGTGTTATACACTTAGTGTGGTAATCATTTTATTTTACGACAATCATCGGTAAACAATGGCATAAAATGTAACTTAATTATTATATTGCATAAAAGTAGGAATGGTATTTTGCGTTGAAGGAGATATATGCATAATGTATTTCTTAAAACATCACTTTAAATTTAAGGAGTATTTACATCAGATCTGTCCCGGTGTGCTTGGGGTTGGAGAAACAACTGATACACCTGCTTCAGCTTCGTACCTGGATCTTTTGTTTTATGTTGACGAAGGCGGACGTTTGGAGTCTGAGCTGTATGACAGGCGTGATGATTTTGGCTTCCCAGTTGTGTATGCCTAGCTCTCCGGCCTATGGGGTGTGCGTTTCGAGGTTGATTCGTTGCTGTCGAGCGTGCGGTTTGTGCAGTGATTTTTTTAACAAAGGGGAGGCACTGTCACAAGGGCTGCTTGGTCAGGGATTTGTTCAACACTCAAGAAATTCTATGGCCGTCACCATAACATTATTGAGGGATATGGTGTGTCGGTATCCCAGATGAAAATGGACAGTTTTAGCTGGATTCACATCTTCCCGGATTTGACTACCGATTTTGACTTTTTCCTGGATTGACTCACAGTGTGACGGGTGCTGTTAACAGGGCCGGACATGCTTACCCTTCCGGACCACCTAATGTCGCTTTCGTTTTTATATTCACACTGTGATTTTTGTGTTGTCTTGTTATCTTTTAGTTTTGTTTTCGTTTGTTTTGTTTTTGGTACCGATCTGTCCTTGTCCATGTTTAAATACTCGATGATTACAAAAGCTTTTCAAAATTTAACTTCGTACTGTTTGAGTGTTAGTGAAGTAACACGTACCATGATTTTTGTCTCAGGGTTAGCAAAAGGCATTAACCAATCAGTTTTTCTGGTGCAGTTTGCTTGTGGATTGTGGCATGTGATTGTGGTTCCTGGCCATTGTAGGTGTTTGCTGTTTTCCTGTTTTTGTAACCTGACAGATCCTTCAAAAAAACATATTTTTGGATGCAGTAAAATGTATCCCCGTGCTTGAGGTGTATGCTGTTCTTTATATTTACAGTAATGGAGTTTTTGTTTGGGAGATAACTTCTTATTTTGGTCCATATATATTTAAATACCTGCATAAATCTTTTTTGCCCCTTCTATGGCCCTACTGATGTGTCTTGCATTAATCTTGAACTTTGCTCTGTGATTGTGTAAGTTTTTGTTGCGTAGCTTAACATACATTTCATGTCTTTGTCGGGTTTTATGACGTTTTTGCAAGACATCTCTGTCCGTTTTTAACTTATTAATAATTGCTAGTGTAGTACAGATGATAAGTCTTTATTATCAGAGGACATATTCCGCATCCATTTATATACCTTTTCATACTATATATGCATTCACTAAATCATGATTTTAAGAAATGAAAAGAAAATTATATTTAACTCTTTACAGTTATCCACGTCTGCTGCTAAAAACAATTCATTCACAAATTCTAACCCTGCAAAAATTTCTACTTTCACTAGATGCTTTAAATCTAACAATGCCTCAGCAGCACTTATTTTTAATAGCAAAAGACGTGGATATCCACAAATTTCTCCGTGTAATGCCAAAAAATGATTTACTTGTTCTCGCCTCACCAACAAAAATACTGCTAAATCCACCGTCAATGGCAGAACATTCACCCTATCTTTTGAAACTGACATAAATTGAAAAACTAATAATCTTATTTATTTGATTACATGAACAAAACCTAATTGTGGAATTCAATATGGGGAAACCGGTCAGCATCTTTATAAACGGACACAACAACATCTCTGTCGTTT
>MJUU01031756.1:815-11449 GCA_002080025.1 Modiolus philippinarum | reverse complement strand
GGCTGAGGTCAATGACGACAAACAAAGGGGTTCTGGTATATCTATAGATTTGGAATGAGTGTGGCCTGGAAATGTCAATCAACGTTAGTATGCAATTATGATCATTTTTCATGATCAACTGTGCAATATCATCTAAGAACATTTAACGCAATGTGTTAAAAACTGCCAATTTATTATCATAAATACGAATGACAGAAAATGCCAACATACCAATAATGTCCTAGCCTAATGAGTGGTATCATAGATCATCTTGATTTTATCGTCTCTCGTTATGAAGACAAACTTGCCTAACTTGTCGTCTGATCACGAGCAAGGACGTCAAAAATAAAAGGTAAAGAAATCTCGGAAAGCAGTTGATCAATGGCTTTTCTCAGATATATAAAGATGCCAATATGACATACATTACGCATTAATACTATATTATGGAAAGCATTTTAAATATTGATATTCTGATCTGTTGAAAATCTTGTCACATGACGTTTGAGATTTCGCTGGGTCAATCGGTTAGCGTTGGGTCGCATAGGAAGGTTAACCGGTAAAAAATCGATATAATATAACAGTTACCACCCTAGATAGTCTGTGACCCAGCGGTTTCTCCTCGAAATTAAGGTCACCATCGACCAATCTCTAGGGTCACCTTACTTCCTCGAAGAGAAACCCCTCTAGGGTGATTGTATATGCATACATAAAAGTACAAATATTATATTTTATTCGTTATTTATGGAAAATTTTGGTCATTTCGACTCTAGAGACTATCTTGCCTATCATACCATATGCTTATGTTCTAAATCGGAAACATCGATGATACCAGAGCACTTTTTTTATCTTTAATACCAGAGCACTTAAGTCATTGTAGCTATCAAGCGAAGCTATGCTAAAGCGAAGGCAATTATTTTATTGCTAGAAACAAAATTGATTGAAATTGTAAAAATATATCGTATTAATTGCACCATATATTTAATATAATATTGATAACATACAAAATTCACATGATTCAAGCTCAATATTATTTTTCAAGTGCGTTTCTCATTGAATAAATAGTTAAATTCACTTTTATTTACAATGTAAAATTGTTTTCCGTTTTTCAAGTATTTTATGAAGGGAGGTAAAAACTTTCAAATAAAATCATTTTGTTACATAGAGGAAAAGAAAGATAAATCAAATTTCAAAGGATTACTTTTTGACATAAGAATAACAAAGGAAATAGGTGTTATGTGTAGTAATGTTTACGTTATGTAAGGTTAAGTTTCTTGTCCGATTTTCTCTAATACAACACAAACTTAAAATGTCAATTTTGTGCTTATCGATTTTTGGATCAAGGTTTTCTGTATTATAGTTATTTTTCTTGATTTTACCAATTATTTAGCGTTGATTTTTCGTGACAAACAAAAAGGAAAATTCTAACGTAGATTTGTTCCTTAATTTACTCTATAATCTATTCAATTTCTCCCATTATACTACTATTCTATATGCTATATGCTATATGCAACACAACGGCAGTAGAATACCGAAGAAACAAAGTACAAGATTACATAAATCAAAGTTCAGAGGCAAGGCAAAAGCAAGAACACAAGAAGACACGACATCACATGATCACAAAACACACGAACACTACATATACAACGCAAAAAACTAAAGCACTAACAGTGTGAACTCTCAAAAAAACAGTGACATCAGGTGCTCCGGAAGAGTAAGCATGTCCTGCTTTGTATACAGCACCCGTCACACAGTCAGTGAGGCATATGTTTTGAAAGATATGTAAGGTTACAGATTGATTATTGTCATTTTCTAACCCTGAGACAAAATCAATTGCGAACCATGGTACGTGTAACTTCTCGAACCCTCAAACAGTACAAAGGTGAAATTTTGAAACGATTTTGTAATCTTTTGAGTATTCAAACATGGACAAGGGCAAATCGGTACCACAAACATCACTGACGAAGACAGCATTAAGATTTAACGAGACAACACAAAAAACTAAAGCACTGATAGTGTAAACTCCCATAAAAACCGAGGGCGACATCAGGTGTTCCCGAAGGGTAAGCATGTCCTGCTCTGTATACAGCACCCGTCACACTGTCAGTGGGTCAATCAAGGGTAAAGTCAAAACCGGTAACGTCAAATCCGGGAAGACGCGAATCTTGCTGCAAATGTCAGTTTTCATTTGTGAAACTGACATTTCATATCTATCTATGATGTCGTGGTGACGGCCATAGACTTTCTGAAGGGACGAGAGTAACAACGGATGAACATAGCCCTGACTCAGCAGTTTTTGTGACAGTGCTTTTGCTTTTTCCACAAAGTCATTGTAGTTACTGCACGCTCTACAGTAACGAATTAATGGTGAAATATACACTCCATATGCTGGGATGGTAGGTATATTGCTGCAGAGAAAGGGAAAGCTCACAAATGGAAAGTCAAAATCATCACGTTTTTCATGTAAACGTTTGTCATATTTGACAATGAAGTGATATGGAGTAAATGCACATGAGATAAAGTCTCTGCAAGTATATGATAAAACAAAACAACGGAAGAGTTGTTCTTCATCTTAAAGTCATGAGGTTTTCATGCTTTTACAAAAATGAGCATTGCTCATAACTCATAGTAATTCAGCTAAAACAGGTGCTAGAGACTGTCTTGAATTATAATGAGGTATGAGCAAAGATAATTATTTAAGACTTCATTATGACTTCAAGAAGAACTACAATGAAAGCGTTTTTATTACCTGGTTTAAACAAGCAGTCGTATGCATTTACTCCATATCTGTTTATTTGTTATCGTCACTTACCATTTTACTGCAAAATGTTTGGGCAAGTTATTTTTTACATTATCAGTGATGTTTACATAGCAGTAGACGCTTACTCTGTCGACACCCATTGTCCAATTTTCGATTATAAGATTAGATATCTGTATATTACGCTTCTTGTACTTTTTGTTTCTAAGAGCTTCTTAACACCAATTCATGAACAAATTCGCAATACTTGACTTCTTGCCTGACGATACTTTTCTGAGACTTTCACCGGTAGAGATATCGACCCTTAATTAACAAATTCGTTATTTCTAGACATTTGATACGTTTTATGCATGCATATTTTTCTAATACACTAGATAAAATAGGAAAGATTACAGGAAACACCTAGAATCAGTAATAGCAAAGTTAAAATCTCATGCAATAATTAAAAAGGGTTTGTTCCATAAAAACGTAATGACAGACAAAATACAAACGTAAGTATCGATAGGGACAAGGGCTAGATGGGGAAAAGCAAGCGACAGGAATCTGGCGTATGGGTACCGGAAACTCCTATTTCTTTACTCCGTTTTCAAATTGTATGATAAACATACAATTAAACAAAATACAGGTAGACAAAAAACTCAAAAACTATAATTGTGAAAAGAATAATACAAAACGTGATTTGGAAAGATGGGCCAAGTAGTGATCGCCGCTAATCTGCCGAATAGCTCCAAGGACCAAGTTGGCTGGTAAACAATGTTGTACAACTGAATAAAGATTAATCTCGAAACACGAAGGGTTCGGTAAAGAATCGTCATGCTTTTCAGTTTAAGTGAGAGTCCAGCACGTGTTTTTCTTCCGCTTATTGGATTCGAAAGCAAGGGTTAAAAAGAATGTCATGTCAATATGCCCTATATTGTAAAAAGTGTAAGATACGTCTGGATTTTTATGAGTTTTGTTAACAAAATTCCCTTGAAAACGTGGAAGAGAATGACCGTAATGATAAGCTGTTTTTGAGTTGCGTCACATTTAGATCTCCAATACAAGACTTCTAAAACATATTTAAATTTATTAAATCGGAAGATTCAGACCTTGACACTAGGTTCAAATGGTGTAAAAATACGGAGATCTTTGAAACGCACAAAAATCGATAAAACTGATAAGCAAAAATTTATAATTGCTTTGCATGAATTCAAGTATAAACATGACAAATATCTTAACAATACCCTGTGTAATTGAGTCTTTTATAATGCACATTCTTTTCGTCGGCTATACATTGTATCCTATCTGTAATTACAATTTTATGATTCTTGGATCTTTGAAAAAAGAGACACTTAAGAAAATTGAAAGCTAAAATTTTCATGAGACTTAGGTATATTGATAAGGTATGATAAAAGAAAATATCTTAACCAGGGATTAAGACGATATTAAGACCTTAAGATCATTCAGCTTCTCCATCCGAGATGCTGGAAATCAAAATATAATGCAATATGAATGAATTGGATTTCGTAATTAATTTACTGCAATGCTGTTAGATAATAACAAGTGATTAGAAAAATAAATGAAAATGTTTTCAAAAGTCAAGGACACCCCTGGCTAAGTATTTTATCATTCAAATAGGAAGTATGATTGTCAGACTTGGAAAAGGGAAACGCTGTACAACTCAGTTTTCTAATGCATCAGAACAGTATACACCCAATCTCAAATGAGTAAAGGTAAAGCATCTGGAAAAATTTCAGATGCGTAGTTTCAACAATTCCTGAGATCAATGATGAAAAAAATGCTACAAGTGTCAAAAATAGACTTAGTTGGTCAATAGGAAGTAGTATCTCGATAGACCTGGAAACGAATCCCAAGATAAGGCACAATCATACAAGACATGTGACAAAATCTAAATCTGTATACTGAAGCACTTTGACAAAAAATGCTACAACTGTCAGAAATTGATCAAGTCAGTAAACAGAAAGTAATATCGAAACAGGTCTGAAAAGCAATAAATTCATATTGCACGGTCATGAAAAGCTCCTGACAAAACCAGATCTGTATCACTAATGAGAAAACATTGGCGAAAAATACTCTATAATATCACAAGTGTCGGAAATTGACTAAATCGGTAAACAAAAAGTACTCTCCGACAGTCCTAAAACGCTTCCCAATAAACTACACCTTTGACAGCGTTCCAGATATGTATCGTAAACATTGCAGAGAATTTCTAGACAAAATTATTTCAAAAATACGACGGACGGACCGACATTAGTAAAACTTAATGCTTCTGTCAAATAGTATAATTTCATTTTGTTAATGTCTTTTTAAAATAGTTGAGAATCTATATTTTTAGTTATGTATCCACTTTGACGAAGGGATACCTGTTGTTTAACCCTTTGTTTCTCCTTCTTCTTCCTCTCATACACTCTTGTCCGGCTCATAACTTTTTTTTGTCTTTTGACCTAGACTTAAGACTTGGGCACAACGATTTATCATTATGAGAAGGTGTGTCACGTACCATCGTTACCTCAATTTTACCTTGACCCTTGACCTCAATGTCAAATTACTGATAATATTTACTGTTTGGCTGTTCCGGCCAGATCTTTTTGATCTTTTGACCTAGACTCAAGATAATTGGCTTGTGGATGTATCATAATGAGAAAGGCTGTGGCGAACTATGGTGACCATCATACGACCATGAACTTTGACCCCGAGGTAAAATTACTGAAAGTTTTAGCCGTTGTCCTGCTATAGCAAAACGGTTTCATCTTTTGACCTAAGATATTTGGCATATGGGTGTATCATCATAAAAAAGGTGTGTTGCATACCATCTTTACCTACATGTGAACTTAACCTTTGACCTCGGGTTCAAATTACTGAAATTTTTTGAAGCAGATTTGTTTTCATCTTATGACCTAGACTTAAGATATTTTGCATGTGGTGTATCATTATGAGGTGTGTTGCCTACCACAGTGACCTTCACGTGACATTGACCTTTGACCTCAAAGTCACATTACTGAAAATTCAGTTGTTGGTCCAATTAGAAGATTTTTTCATCTTGTGACCTAGACAAAGGATATTTGGCGCGTGGGTGTATCATTATTAGGCAGTGTCTTGCATACAAGAGTTTTCATGTCACCTTGACCTTTACCCTTTGACTTTAGGGTCGAATCACTATATTTTGACCTAGATATTACATATTTGGCATGTGGTATCATCATATTAAAATGTGTCGCGTACAATAGTGGCCCTCATCTGACATTGACCTTTGACCTGGAGGTCAAATAACTGAAATTGTTTAGCTGTTGACATGTCCAGGCAAGAACTTTTCATCTTTTGACCTAGACTTAAGATACAAAATGTATGTAGATTTATCATCATGAGAAGATGACATAGTGACCTTCATACTACTTTGATCATTAACCGCAAGGGTGAATAATTTTAAGTTTTAGATATTTGCGTCAAGACTTAGACTTAAGATTTACAGGGTATGTATGTATCATTGTGAAAAAGTGTCATGTATCATAGTGATCTTCATGTGACCTTTACTTTTGACATCAAGGTCAAATAAATGAAAGTTTTAGCTGGCTAGATTTTTGTATCTTATGATATAGACTTCATGACATGTTGTTGTATTATCATGAGATCGTATGTCAGGTACCATTATGGCAAAAAGAAGGGAAACAGGGAAAGTGTTAAAGAGACAACGACCGAAAAGAGACAACGACCCAAAGGGGAGTTATAAAACTCAAAGCCACCATTAGATCTTCAATGAACGATGAAGAAACCCCACACCCAACGGCAGGTCGGAGTCGACCCCTAAATATAGAGTAATCAAGTTCAGCAAAATAAACATCATCCTAGCTATAGACATAAAGTAAACTAACTAGAAAACAGACATGCCACACAAAGGCTTTATAAATTTGACTTAGGACAGGCGCAAACCTGATGCAGCGGGGTTAAACTAGTTTTATTAGGCCCAAACCTTCCCCCTATATAATGGCCTATTTCTGATCTTGAACTTTGATGTATGGGTCAAAATGACTGATGTTTTTTTACCTCTGGGCCAGAACTTTTCATCATTTGACCTAGACTTGAGATAGCTTGCATGATGGTGTATTATCTTTGAATGCTGTGTCATGTACAATAATGGCCTACGTGTGACTTTGAACTTTGATATGGGGTCATATAAAAGTAACAACAAAAGTCAGAATCAATCAAAGGGAAAAATGACTGAATTTGTTAGGTCTTGGCTACAACTTATTCATCTTCTGATATAGACTACGTTATTTTTTTATGTTAGTGTAGTCTTGAGCTGTGTTGTTTATTATGCCGCCCCAGACGTAGTCGGGGCGACATACTGTTTTTTAGTCCGTTTCTCTGTTATTATGTCGCCCCAGACTTGGTCGGGACGACATATTGCTTTTTGTCTGTTCTTCTATTATTAAGTCTCCCAAACGAAGTTTGTGGAGACTTAATGTTTTTACTCCGTTTCTTATTAAGGTCTTTCACCACATGTGGAAGACACTCCTGTATTTCTTCTGATTATTATTACGGTCTTTCACCCATATGGGTGAAGACCTTCTTGTAATTCTTCTGATCATTTTTTTTCTGCCGTAACCACTGTGGAAAAACTACGCGACATATCATTTCGCAACTTTACCCAGTGGATCGGTCATATGAAGGTATGTAATGACTCACGCAACGGCACGGAACTATTTTTAGTAACGGAGTTATCTGTCCGAACACCGAAAACCTTGTTAGCAGATCTCCTTCGTAACCGTAACCGATATCAAAATTCTGAGTTGAGGAAAATTTTGCAGAAGTCCCAATGATCATTTGTCATGCAAAAAATTTTTTTTGGGTCGCGACCCCGGTTACACGTTTTTGACCCCTAATTATGCAAATTTCTCAAAGTTGTTGGATTTTGATGAAATTTGGTTTCCATGTAGTTTTGATGGCTCTGATTACAAATCTGGGGTCAAAAACATTTTTGATCCGCCATTTTGAAAATGGTCGACATTCGAAATTTTGTAATCGCGATATCTCGGGAACGATAAAAAATTTATGAAAACATTGTGTTGCAAAAATACTCCTCTCTTTAACATCTTCATTTATGGTAGGCCCAAAAAAAAATTTCGTCCGCCATTGCGAAAATTGCCGCCATTGGTTATCGAGATATCTCCGAAACGATAAAAAATTGATGAAAACATTGTTGCAAAAATACTCCACTCGTTAACATCTTCATTTAAGGTTTGTCAAAAAAAATTTTCGTCCGTCATTTTGAAAATGGCCGCCATTCGAAATTTTGTTATCGCGATATCTCGGAAACGATTAAAAATTTATGAAAACATTGTGTTGCAAAAATACTCTTCTCTTTAAGATCTTCGTTTATGGTTGGTCCAAAAAAAAATTTCATCCGCCATTTTGAAAATTGCTGCCATTCGAAATTTTGTAATCGCGATAGCTCCGAAACGATAAAAAATTAATGAAAACATTGTGTTGCAAAGATACTCCCCTCTTTAAGATCTTCATTTATGGTAGGTCAAATAATTTTTTTCCTCCGCCATTTTGAAATCCATTATCTGCCCGAACACCGAAAACCTTGTTAGATCTCCTCCGTAACCGTAACCGATATCAGAATTCTGAATTGGGGAAAATCTTGCAGAAGTCAGGATGATCATTTGTCATGAAAAAAATTTTTTTGGGTCGCGATCCCGGTTTACGCGTTTTTGACCCCTAATTATGCAAATTTCTCAAGGTGTCGGATTTTGATGAAATTTGGTTTCCATGTAGCTTTGATGGCCCTGATTAAAAATCTGGGGTCAAAAAAGTTTTGGTCCGCCATTTTGAAAATGGCCGCCATTCGAAATTTTGTAATCGCGATATCTCGGAAACGATAAAAAAATTTATGAAAACATTGTGTTGCAAAAATACTCCTCTCCTTAAGATCTTTATTTATGGAAGGTCAAAAAAAAATTTTCGTCCGCCATTCGAAATTTTGTTATCGCGATATCTCGGAAACGATAAAAAATTTATGAAAACATTGTGTTGCAAAAATACTCCTCTCTTTAAATATTCATTTATGGTTGGGAAAAAAATTTCGTCCGCCATTTTCAAAAATGGCCGCCATTCGAAATTTTGTTATCACGATATCTCGGAAACTATTAAAAATTTGTGAAAACATTGTGTTGCCAGAATACTCCTCGCTTTAAGATTCTTGTTCATGGTTGGTCCAATAAAAATTTTCGCCCGCCATTTTGAAAATGGCCGCCATTCGAAATTTTGTTATCTCAATATCTCGGAAACGATAAAAAATTAAGGAAAACATTGTGTTGCAAAAATACTCATCTCTTTAACATCTTCATTTATGGTAGGTCCAAAAAAAAATTTCGTCCGCCATTTTGAAAATGGCCGCCATTCGAAATTTTGTTATCGAGATATCTCGGAAACGATAAAAAATTGATGAAAACATTGTTGCAAAAATACTCCTCTCGTTATCATCTTCATTTAAGGTTGGTCAAAAAAAATTTTCGTCCGCCATTTTGAAAATGACCGCCATTCGAAATTTTGTTATCGCGATATCTCGGAAACGATTAAAAATTTATGAAAACATTGTGTTGCAAAAATACTCTTCTCTTTAAGATCTTCATTTATGGTTGGTCCAAAAAAAAATTTCCTCCGCCATTTTGAAAATGGCCGCCATTCGAAATTTTGTTATCTCAATATCTCGGAAACGATAAAAAATTGATGAAAACTTAGTGTTGCAAAAATACTCCTCTCGTTAGATCTTCATTTCTGGTTGGTAAAAAAGAACATCGTCCGCCATTTTGAAAATGGCCGCCAGTCGAAGTTTTGTTATCGCAATATCTCGGAAACGATAAAAAATTGATGAAAACATTGTGTTGCAAAAATACTCCCTTGTTAACATCTTCATTTATGGTGGGTCAAAAAAAATTTTCGTCCGCCATTTTGAAAATGGCCGCCAATCGAAATTTTGATAGCGCGATATCTCAGGAACGATAAAAAATTTATGACAACATTGTGCTGCAAAAATACTCCTCTTTTTAAGATCTTCATTTATTGTTGGTCAAAAAATCTTGCTTACATGACTTTTTTTTTAACAATATAGAGAACAAAAACAAACTCTAACATGAAATCGTGGTGAAAACTGGTGAAAGACCTTGAAATTGTTCTCTGAAAAATTGTCCTTTTAATTATCATTATTCTTTTTTTTCTACCGCACTTTGCGAAAAAGTCTTTCGACATATCAATTCGATACTTGGTGGTATTGATCGGCTTAGTGGCTTGTCAAAGCCAGTCACCCTGTGAAACCGATCTATTTTTAGTAATGGAGTTATCTCCCCGAAGACCGAAAACTTGTTATCATGTTTGCACAAAAACCGTAACCGATATCAAAATTCTGATGTTGGGAAAATGTCACAATCATCCTAAGGATGATTTGTCATGGAAAAATTTTTTTTGGGGTCGTAACCCCGGTTAAGCGTTTTTGACCCCTAAATATGCAAATTTCTCAAAGTTATCGGATTTCGATAGAATTTGGTTTCCAGGTAGATTTCATGGTCCTGATTACAAATCTGTGGTCAAAACAAAAAAAAACAAAAAAAAAATGTCCGCCATTTTGACAATGGCCGCCATTCAAAATCTTGTTATCGCGATATCTCGGAAACCATAAAAAATTTATGAAAACATTGTGATGCAAAAATATTCCTCTCATTAAGATCTTCCTTCATGGTTGGTCAAAAAAAAATTCGTCGGCCATTTTGAAAATGGCCACCGTTGGAAATTTTGTTACCGCGATAGATCGGAAACGATAAAAAATTTATGAAAACATTGTGTTGCAAAAATGCTCCTCTCATTAAGATCGTCATTTATGTTTGGTAAAAAAAAAAAAAAA
>MJUU01031755.1:50618-61337 GCA_002080025.1 Modiolus philippinarum | reverse complement strand
AAGGCATGTCGTAAAAAGGGACGTAGTTTACTCTGACAATCACCTAAACATGCTGATACCGAGGTTCGAGTTATAATAGTTCAAAATATTATGATCTGTGACGATATATATAAAATATTAGCCATGGCCACGAACCCAATATTAAAACCTATTTGATATAAATCGATCAGTCCTCGTATTAATCTTACGAAACAACGACAGTAGAATACCGAAGGAACAAAGCACAAGATTACACAAATCAAAGTCCAGAGACAAGGCAAAAGCAAGAACACCAAAAGACGGAAGACTAAAGACACCACATGCCCACAAAACACACGAACATTACATACACAACACAAAAAACTAAAGCACTAACAGTGTGAACTCTCAATAAACAAGAGTATCTTATCGTAGATATCAAAATACCGAAGTTACGGTAACCATTTGTTTCTGTATATGGCCATTTCGACAACTCATATCTCTTCATAAACCAAATATTGTAAAATTTGATAGAGCACCATACTTAAAAGTTCTAAAAGGGAAGCCAAAAACAGCCTTCAGGATCAGAGCTATGTTTCTGCATATGGTCATTTCGACAACTCATATCTCTTCAGTGCAGATCAAATCAAAATACTTGGAAGACCATTAAAAAAACTTTGTAAAATCTGATAGAGCACAAATAACTGAAAAGATATATCACTTTAAAGTTAAAAGTACAAAAGAGAAAGATGAAGTTAAAGATATTTGCAAATATAGTTCTCATCATAAGCAAGTGGCAACACAAATGTGAAGTTTTTAATCCCACCAAAAACTCGTCGATTCAATTCAATTCTTTATCACGTAAAGCAACACAGTTTATCAGACACAAGGTTTGAGATTTAAAAAAATTCTTTGAGCCTTTTGTCAAAATGTCAACAAATATTGTTCCTTCTGAAATTTATCATCATGAGGAATGTATATACCAAATATGTATATCCTAGGACTACAACATTTTACTCACAATGTTAAGTATTTATTAAAAGAACCCTAGGTCCAATGTCAAGGTCAATGTCAAAATTTCTACCTCAAGTGAGCATTCATCATAAGCAAGTCTGTACCAAATATGAACAACCCTGTCACTACATGTATATAGCTATTATGTTAAAGAAAGGTTATAGAGTTTTATATAAAATGCCCTCATATAAAAGCAAAGGTAAAGATTTATACAAATATTGTAACTTCAGACAGCTCAATAAGGAAATCCAATGTCGAACGTCTCAACACTTGGGGTTGGTTTCCATTTCTGTAGCAAGGTTAAAGGTTTTGCTGACTTCTATGGCGGGCATTTTGACATTGAAATAGGTCTCAGGGTAATTTTCAAAAATCGTTTGATACTGATAAAGTGTACCGTTTTACGTGATTAAGAATTGAATTGAATTGAATCGGTGAGTTCTATTGGTAGGATTAAATGCTTCATATTTGTTTTGCGACTTGCTCATGATTAGAACTAAGAACTACATGTGTAGACATTTTTACCATTACCAATTTGTTGGGTTTGGGTTTGGCAATATAAAAATCTTAACGGTTCTTCTAGAAAGTATAAAACAAAATATGTGTTGGGAAACAGCTCTCAAGGCCAATAACAAAATAACAAGATACATGAGCATGTGAGCTGTTAAAAGTGATGAATTTAAAATCTAAAATATGAAGTAGTAGTTAAAAAAAAAATTCCATTTTTTTTGTTTTTTTTTTTGTTTTGCTTTTTGTTTTTTTGTTTTTTTTAACTACTACTTCATTCTTTTACGACCCACTTGTAAATGACATATTTGTCGAAATATATCGGTCGACCTTTTTATTGTTTCTACTCTTTTATTTTGCCATGTGTTTTTTGTGCTTTAGGTCATATTTTAGATTTTAAATTCATCCCTTTTAACAGCTCACATGTTCGTGTATCTATTTTGTTATTCTTCTAGAAAGTAACAATTTAAGTACTTGTTTACATTTGGTATGTAAAAAGTTTTCTGTGTTCAGGTATTTTGACTTTCACGTTACCTCTAGGAATTTTTTAGTTTAACTTAGTTTCGTAGAGTTTTATTTCAAGGTTTGAAAACTTCATATTTGGCATATGACTGGCCTGAGATTAGATCCACCTGGGCGTACCAAATTGTAGACATCTTGACCTTAACCTCGCACTGCGGAAATTAAAATCAACTATGCTTTCTAGAAGGTAAACATGAAGCTCTATGTTGCTCATATTTGGTATGTAGATTCATGATGAGAGTATTCTTGTGGTGCTATATGTGAAGATATTTTGACCTTCACCTTTTCGTGTCTTTTTAATCGAACTTCGAAGAATAATATTTCTACAATTAAATACTTTGTATTTGGTGTCGGACTTGCTTAAGAAGAGTGCTTTCTGAAGGTGCCAATTTTGAATAAATTTTGACATTGACCTTGTCTCGTAGGCAATTTTTAGCTCACCTGACCCGAAAGGTCAGTGTGAGCTATTGCCATCACTTGGCGTCCGTCGTCCGCCCCTCCGTCGTCCGTTAACTTTTAACATTTTCATCTTCTCCTCTGAAACCACTGAAGCAAATTCAACCAAACTTTACAGGAATGATTTACAAAGATTGCTCATTTCGTTTCGATCCGATAAAAAACATGATCTCCAGCGCGGAACTTATGTTAAACATTGGACCCTATGCGAAAAATCACATTTTCATCTTCTCCTCTGAAACCACTGAAGTAAATTCAACCAAACTTTACAGGAATGACGTACTAAATGTCTTAAAAAAGATAGCTCATTTTGATCCGATCCGATAAAAACATGGCTGCCAACGCGGAACTTAGGTTTAACATTGGACCCTATGGGAAAATCACATTTTCATCTTCTCCTCTGAAACCACTGAAGCAAATTCAACCAAACTTTACAGGAATGATGAACGAAAGGTCCAAACCAAAGATGGCTCATTTTGTTACGATCCGATTAAAAACATGGCCGCCAGCGCAGAACTTAGGTTTAACATTGGACCCTATGGGAAAAATCACATTGTTATTTTCGGCTCTGAAACCACTGAAGCAAATTCAACCAAACTTTGCAGGAATGATGTACTAAATGTCCTGGACAAAGATCACTCATTTTGTTCCAATCCGATAAAAAACATGGCTGCCAGCGCGGAACATCATTTAACATTGGACCCTATGGGAAAATCACACTTTTCATCTTCTCCTCTGAAACCACTGAAGCAAATTCAACCAAACTTTACAGGAATGATGAACTATAGGTCCAAAAAAGATAGCTCATTTCGTTCCGATCCGATAAAAAACATGGCCGCCAGCGCGGAACTTAGGTTTAACATTTGACCCTATGGGAAAAATCACATTTTCATCTTCTCCTCTGAAACCACTGAAGCAAATTCAACCAAACTTTACAGAAATGATGAACTATAGGTCCTTGACAAAGAAAGCTCATTTCGTTTTGATCCGATAAAAAACATAGCCGCCAGCGCGGAACTTAGGTTTAACATTAGACCCTATGGGAAAAAATCCCATTTTTATCTTCTCCTCTGAAACCACTGTAACAAAGTCAACCAAACTTTACAGGAATGATGCACTAAAGATCCTTTACAAAAATTGCTCATTTCATTTCGATCCAGCAAAAAATATGGCCTCCACTGCAGAACATAGCTTAACATCGGAGCCTGGTATGAGAAGGCCATAACTTTTTCATCATCTTCTCTGAAACTATTCAAGCAAATTTAACTAAATGTATGGACGGTCCTTTGCAAAAATTGCTCACTTCAATAGGATTAGACAAAAACACGGGTGCTAAAGGAGAACACAGCTAAATATTAGACCCATTGGTAATAAACATATTTTTGGTCATGGATGCCAAAGAACAATTTTGTCAGGTGAGCCATACAGGCTCAGTCTCTGAGCCTCTAGTTTAAATCATTACATTTCTAGGGTTAGATAATTCATATATGGAAAGGTGAGGGACTTGCTTATGATGAGAAATTTCTCGAGGTCAGTGTTTGTGTACTTTTACATCTCTGTCAGATTTTATTAATCGCCTTCAGACAATAGTTTTAAAAAAAACTTGAACAATTACACACTTGCACTTGCAAGGGTATGATATTTTATACAAGGATGTGAACTCATTTGTGTATGTATTGAATCCCTTAGTTTTCTGACAGTCGAAGCAATGAGAAATTTTGAGGTTAATATTGAACGTTTCTCCTGGGGAGCTATGTTCTTAATTGACAAATCAATTCGCGTTTCATAATGTGAAAATTAAAAAAAAATGCATGCCACCCAACTACGAACTTCAACAGCAGGTCATCCCTTCAAAATAATAACTAATAAACACATGTATCTGTGGACCAAATACAGACGTTGGCAAATAGATTTGGATGTGAAAATTAACAATGTCAATGACCGATCTTACGATGGAATTGAGAAGGTTGTAATTGGCTGGCGCAAAACAATCAAGACTATACAAAGTGCTTGTAGTTTAGTTTCTGATCAATGTGAGATTGTATTTTGGGAATTATTTAACCACGAAAAGAAGATCAAAGTCAACAAATACTTCATGCTGTATGTTTAATGGAAGAATTTAATATTTGAAAGTAATCGGATCTAAAAAAATCTGTAATATCCTTGTTCAACTGCCGAATCAAAAGAACAATCATTTTTACGAATCAACATTATATTTTTTATATCTTGATGATTTATTTTCAATTTTTGGTATACCGCAGACAGACCTGAAAATTGCTATCATGTCTCAGCATCTAAAGTAATAGGTTATGTGGTGTAAATGTACAATTTTAAGAGTAAAAAAACAAAAACAAACAAACAAAAAAAGAAAAAAAAAAGAAAATAAAAAGACATTAGGTAGCTCTTCGAGCGACATGAATAAAGCAAACAAGCATCATTTTCATTCAGTCATTAATCTGTTATGCCGGAAAACAGTTTGAAATTATAATATTTATTATTTATAAATTTGACCGGACAATTATTTATATTTATGGACATTCATTAAGTTTTAACAGTTATTTTGAGGAAATATTTCAAATAGAGAAAATTCTAACAGATGGTTTATTAATTCTATTATCCCGATTTATGTAACGTGTAATTCGTCTTTTGATTTTGGATTAATGTTTCTGGACATTGACAAAATTTGACTGTCACCTTTGATCAATGTCATATTATTTGTTCTGACTTAAGTGCTAATTATATTTGTAAATATCTTTAAACTTTCCTTGTTAAATTTCCTTTGGCAATATGTTATGTAATCGAAATTGTTTTATATACTTGGAAAATTTAATGTAAAAAAGTAGTTTGGGTTAGCGCTTGTTTCGAGGCTGACGTATCCGACTCGAGAATAAAATTGTGAAAATCTTAGAAGTTTTATTCAATATTTGAATTTATGATATTGTGGATATTGGACACTAAGTTCTTGAACTAGAATATAAAATACGAACACTCAAAATCTCTCACGCAAAAATACCAACATTATACATATAAAAAAATCATTTATGGTTTACTTGTTCTTGATAGAATTTCTCATATGAATGCACTATCACATTTTCAAAATTTTGGCATTTTATTTTTGTATATTTAAAAATGTTATTCTGACCACCTGTTTATAGTGCCAACATCTTACTATTTTATAATGCCAAGTATTATTGCAATTGACTCGATGCATACCCTGTGGTTGTTCATATGTTGGAATTGTGTTCTTAAGTCTTTATGTCAGGCAACAGCAACTGCAACAGCACTTTTCCAATTAATTTTATGTTTGTTGACGATCCCGTATCCAAGAGTCAAACGCCAATGAAATCCGTTCAAACCGGTGCCAGGGCCGTCTTGAACTTACTACGAGGTATGAGCAAAGCTCATTGTTGAAGGTCTCATGGTGACTTCAAAATGAAGAACAACAATAAAAGTGTTGTTCCGTTGTTTGGGTTTACCACGTAGAGACTTTGTCTCATGTGCATTTACTCCATATCCTTTCATTGTTTATTTTTTTATAACGGCTTAAAATCCTTGGTGATTTTTTTTTCTATCTCTAATAGGTGTTGTTAATAGCTCTTAATTTTTATCAAACCTGAAGTGGCTGTGTTCATCAAAACTTAAGCTGATACAGCATTAGGATAGGGTCAAACTCTGTAAAGACAATAAAACGTGTTTTAGATTTTTAACACGAAGACGTATTTTTCAAAGATGTAATATATCTTAACTTTTAAATGCCCATATTTCTGATGTATAAAGAAAATCTGGCATTATGGACCTGAAATACATATGTAACTTACATTCTTTAAAAGATTCTTTCTACATTTTTGAATTTAATCATACATTACCTTTATCCCCTGTACCTTCAGATATTCGTTGTTAGCACAGAATCTATTTATGTCAAGAAAAAAAAAATCAAAATTTTTGTTTTTACAATTTGAATTTTTTGGGTAATAGATAAAAAATTGATTATGGATCATCAGTTTTTGAAAGATGGTCAATTTTGTCTAGTCGACGTTTACTTTTGATTTCCATCTATCACGATAAATTTAAAAAGAGTTTAATATTGAAGCTCCTCAATAGTTTCTGGTAACAAAATAGCGTTATCTGCATGTAACAACAACATGATTTTAAAATAAACAAGTAACAGATATTCAGTATTCTTGCTAATAGTTTCTATTCAACAATTGAAATCTGAAAAATAAAGAGCTACACAAAGCGCAGCATGATGCGACATTGAACAGTGGTATAAATGAAGAACAAGTGTGGACAGAAAATGAATGTGGAAATAGTAAAGATGTTGTCAAACATCGGTAAGATTGTGCCAAAAATGTACTGAATAAAAGTGCATCTAGTTTTTGCAGATGCGTAATTGTTGTCGACGACCCCGACAACACTAACGTAAAATGAAGTTCACTTCTTTTGTTTGAATCACTTTGAGCCTCTCATTTGAAGAAAATGGTATTAACATTTCAATATATCTGTTTAAACATGCTATGACGAATCAGTATCAAAAATTCTGCATCAAAATCTGGAAAATAAAAATGATAAATCATTTTGGGCCTCTTGTTTCTAAAAACGAGTAAACACTTTCCCAGATTCGTCGATATACTCAAACTGCGCATGACGATAAAACAAAACAGACCCCATCACAATAAAATAAATAATAAAGATTTTACCTTCAAATATGTGAAAACGTCCAATTTAATCCCTTTTGGTCCCTTTTCCGCAACAGGTTTGGGCAAAAACTCAATGATACCCGGCCCGATTATGCGTGTGCCAAAGATCATCAAACTTGATAATGATCCTTCCACTAGAACTATAGTTATGCTGTCAATAGATACCAACGCCGTAATTCTACCGTAAATTTTTTTGGTCGCTTTTAAAAAGATTTTGGTCGACATTTACCCCATTATCTCTCAGAAATATTAAAAGCTTCACCAAATTCATCTGCACATACCCAAACCTGACCTCACGAATAATCCAATGAAACGAATACGATTAGATCCCGATGAAAATTGAAATTTCAGGTACTTTGTAATAAACAGATTTTCCCATTATAGTGTCAAATGGTAACAGTTTTGTCATATTCGTTGATCTACTTTTGAAAGCTAAAGGAATTCAAAAGAAACAAAATCCGTCAAAGTGCTATAAAAATAAAAATCTGAATAAAAAAGTATAGTCAAATTTTACTATATATGATGCGTTTGGTTTTTTGTTTTTGTTTTTCAAATATGTATTACCATAACCAAGCAACACAATGCTAAAAAGTACTAGATATAATCGGATCAAAATCTGAGAAAACTAGAGGTTGATGCGGCAAGCAAAACTATCCCATATACAATATGAAAAAGAAAGGAAATGGTGTAAATGTCAAGAGACATCATCGGCATCATCGCATCTCCAGGTTAAAACGATCCAAGACAAAGCATCTAGGGGTCACCGTAAGGTCTTCAACGCATTGAGGAACCTCACACCATATAGCAAGCCCTAATTAATGACCCCAAAAAAGTAAAAAAAAAGTGAATAAATCAATGTATGCATATGTTGATATCCCCTACCAGATATTAAACAACCATATTTCTCCAATCACATCTTCGGCTTATATACTTCAACTGTTTAAAATTTAATCAAAATCCCCTGAGCTGTAAAGAACACGTGCTGACAAAGTACCTCCTTTTTTAATTAAATATACATTAGATAAATTATCTCCTATATGCAATGAAGGGATATGGAGTAAATGCACATGAGACAAAGTCTCTTCGAGGACATGGTAAAACAAATCAAAGGAACAACGCTTTTATTGTTGCTCTTCATCTTGAAGTCACCACGAGGCCTTAAACAACGAGCTTTGCTCATACTTCATAGAAAGTTCAAGACGGCGCTTAGCACCGGTTTTAGCTGAATTCTTAACTTCGAACATCAACCATATTACTACATGCCCATTTTATGTTTTATACTGCATTCCATCAAAATCCAGAGTCGTTAAAGAAAAAAAAATGAGCTGAAAAGGTTTTCCCTTTTTCATTAAAAATATGTAGTTCATGAATTATCTCCCCTCGATCCAAATGTTGAACAACAACTATATTACTTCACACATTTTCAGGTTATTGACTACAACAATCTAACATTCTATCAAAATCCATTTGAGCTTTTAGGAGGACAAGTGCTGAAGAGGTACTGTTACCCATTTTCAATAATTTTGAATGACATTCCCTTTTTAATTTCAAACAGCTTCCATATTACTCAATGCGCATCTTCATGTTGTTTACTGCAACCAGACCTGGGGTCAATTACTTTGAATTGTAATTAATTAAATTACAATTACATTTCAAATTTCCTCAATTAAATTACAATTACAATTACACTGTTTTCTTAGTTGTAATTAATTAAATTAAAATTACTTTAGGAAAGTAATTAATTAAATTACAAATTACATTTCAATTTTACACTTCATATAATGTGTATGGCATGATACAAACTTTGAAGGGTGGTGCCCAATGACAATTTCCAACAAGCAATTTCGATGAAAGGTAAAATCTACTGGGTAACTGATATTTTTGGTCTTCAAAGACTTTTTAAAATTTGGGCTCTCAACTATAGACCATGGTAATAAGTCTACAGAAATAAACAAATGACTGCATCTGTTAGCTGCCCAGTTGCCTAGGATCCGAATTGGAATATTGTTTGGTAAATGTTCATGAAAAACATTGATGTTCCGGTACTTTTTGTTGTTTTTTTTTTAATGCGTCATTAGTAACGGTAGGTATATATTTCTTTATAATTTAGCTACAAAAATTTTAACAATTTTGATGTATTCTTTGTTTTGAGATCATTTCAGTGGGTATACAAGAAAACAGTATAATGTTCAAAGGAATATGTGATTTTATATGGTTTTAAGCAAGTATTTATTTTTTTTCAAAATTTAAGATATCAAATTTCAGAATAACATGTTACAACACTATTCATGTTTTGTAGATATTTTTCAAACATTAAACCATTTCATATATTTATCAATTTTTTATTTAAGATGAATAAATTAATTAACATAATTTGGCATCTAAAGATATAGACAAGTCTACTCTGTTTTATGTATTGTTTTGTTATTACATCAATTAAAACTTTTAATGTATGACATTTTGTTTTGATAGGTAAAATTTAATTCTGGTTTTAAATAAGTATGTTTATAGAGCCTTTACACTTTAAATATTTGTAGTAATTTACCTGTGATTACAGGAAATGTTAATTAATAAATAAAATAACATTTCTCTTAATTAGCTTACATGTATGATATATACCAATGATATTGATTGAGTATAGGTAGAATTGTAAAATATAATTTGAAAAAAAAAGATTATTTAGGAGATATGAACATGGTAATGAATATTAAATGATTAAATGCTTCGAAATGCAGATTTATACACAAAAAGAAGAAGTACTGGTACATTTTGGGGAATCAAATTTAAATAGTCACATGGATATAAACAAAAAATGTAAGGAAACCAAACTCTTGCATTAAAAGAACTATTTGTAAAAATTAATAATAACATTAATTATTGGTGTGTCTGCAAAGTAAATTCCAATTGGAATGTCTCATCAATTTTACTTGAAATTCAAATCTTCAGGTTCATATCACCTTACAGATCATCTTATTTTACGCTAACTATTTATTAACCCTCATACATGTTACAGACTTTTGCTAGGCCCAGTTCTGATCCATAGACAGCTTGTATTTTAAATTTTGTTTTTTTAGTATACCTTAAAATTTAGGATGGTCCTTACACTAAGTAAATTAACATTGTGATTTGTAAATACATATATTATTTTATTCTAAAATAAGCTTAAATGTAAGAAGAAAATATCAAAAAATTTTCTATCTTTGGTCTTAAAATGTTATTTAAAACAGAAGTCTTTGAATTTATGCAAAGAAATACGTGTAAATCAAACTTGTTCACATGTAATTGAAAAGTAATTGAAAAAGTAATTGTAATTACATGGTTTTTCTGTCCTGCAATTAATTAAATTACAATTACATGTAATTGAAATTTCTCTCAATTACACATTACATTCAATTACATTAGAAAATGTAATTAATTACAGTCAATTACAATTACATTTTTCAATTACGCCAGGTCTGACTGCAACTGTTCAATATTTCATCAAAATCTAAAGAGGTGTTTAGGAGGATATGCTTTGCCAAGATACACAGGCTAAAGATAGTCAGACAGACAGACAAGAAGGTTTCTA
>MJUU01031755.1:24015-49426 GCA_002080025.1 Modiolus philippinarum | reverse complement strand
CCAAATGGTTAAATCAAAAGCTTAAGCAGGAGGTGCACGAAGGAATCATGGGTGGAAGGTTCTCTTAAAGTTTTATTAAATCCATCTATTAGTTTAGGAGGGGTTGCGGATAGTATACCATTATCTCCTTCAGATAATGCATGGTTATGTTTATGCTTGGCAATGGCACACCTAAAAAAATGATCAATCGAAGTCTGAAAAAGTGTGATAAAGTTCTCTAAAAGTTTAATCAAATTCTCTTCATTTGTTTAGGCGGAATTGGAGAAAGCGTGTCGATACCCCTTATGACAAAGAATGGCAAAGTCTATGTATGGCTATGGGAAACTCTAAAAATTGGTCAAACAAAATCTAATATAGAAAGTGAACTATGACATCATGCAATTAGGGTTCTCTGAAAGTTTCATTAAGATTCCATTTATTGGTGTAGGAGGGGTCGCAGAAAGCTTACCCGTATCCCCTCAAAACACAGAATGGTAAAGTGCATGTTTGGCTATGGGAAACCCCCAAAAATGTCAGATCAAAATCTGATCCAAAGGTGCAGTGTGGCATCCCGTGATAGTTTCATCAAATTATAATAATTGGTTTTGGAGGAGTTGCTGACGACATACTGGTATCCCATAATGACAAATGCATTGCGTAAACCATGTATGGTCATTTGAACCATATAAATTGCTCAGATCAAGATCTAAAATAGGAGGTGCAGTTGGACTAAAAGAAGGGTAATTAAATTTTCAATAATTTCGATTTTTTTTATCGAGCTCTGCTTTTTAATGTATCATATTTCATTGAATCTGAATGATGCTTTTTGAGATATTACCAATTTTGGGGGTTTCCCATGGCCAAGCATGGATATTTTCAGTTATTATGCTATAAGAGGGTACTGGTATATGCCATCCACAACTCCTCCTAAACCAATTAGTAGAGATTGATGAAACTTTCAAAGAATCTTATTTACATCATGCCATATTGCAGATCCTATTTTAGATCTTGATCTGAGCAAATTATAGGGTTCAAATAACCATACATGATTTACGCAATATATTTGTCATTAGGAGATACTGGTATATGAAATAAAAGGGACAACAGGAAACGCCTACAATTGCTGAAAATTATAATTACATGCCACAATCTGCAAGAGAACTACACAAAAACACAAATAAGACAGAAGACAAACGTTAACAACGACCATTTTTGGGGTTTCCCATAGCCAAACATATACTTTACCATTCTATGTTTTAAAGGGGTATTGGTATGCATGCTTTCTGCGACCCCTCCTACACCAATGAATTAAATTTTAATGAAACTTTCAGAGAACATTAATTGCATGATGCAATAGTTCACTTTCTACTTTAGATTTTGATTTGACCAATTTTTAGGGTTTCCCATAGCCATACATAGACTTTGAGATTCTTTGTCATAAGGGGTACCGGTAGGCTTTCTTCAATTCTGCCTAAACAAATGAAGAGGATTTGATGAAACGTTTAGGGAATCTTTATCACATTATGGCATAGTGCACTTTCTCTTTTAGACCTCGATTGATCAATTTTTGAGGTGTGCCATTGCCAATTATATACTTTACCATGCATTATTTGAAGGGGTAATGGTATACTATCCGCAACCCCTCCTCAACAAATGGATGGATTTAAGAAAACTCTTAGAGAAACTTTTACACATGATACCTTCGTGCACCTCCTGCTTTAGATTTTGAATTTACCAATTTTGTGGTTTAATATATCAAAATATTGACTTTGATTTTCAAGTATCACATGTGGGGCGGGGGTATCATTTAGAGATGTGCCATTGCCATGATCACATTATTTCAAGTTTCAAATTGCTGACAGTTACTTCTGTGTATATGTTTTGAGTTAGTTATATCACTTCTATGGTGTTTGTTTACAAGTGTTTTTTTTTTAAAAATGACCCAACCTTGGTTGTTTTAATAAGGTATTTTTATTGGACTATATTTTGTCACAAATGTCTGGATTCATATTTCAGGTCGTCAAAAAATTTATAAATACTCATTAAATGAATGTAAATTACTTATCGTAGTTATATTACTTATTTTTGGCAATGAATTTTGCTTTGAAATCTCTAAAAGTGAAAATTTTCCTCATTTGAGAAAAGGGACGTAATTCATATTGCGAAGGGGTTATCGTTCTTGATTTTTTGTGATTTCTATCATAAAACAACTGAGAGACAAAATCAATGATAATAAAAGCAATAATTTGAGATTTTGAGATATGCTTTGAAACGTTTGAAATATACAAAAAAGTAAATTTTGAAAATTTGACCTTTGACCTTAGATTCTAAACATTTGCACCATATTTCCATTTACGACCAGTCAAAACCAAAGCGTCATATCATTTCCTTCAATATTAGGCATAATTTAGTCGTGTGTCAGGGTGGTTGATTAAATATGATATTTTAGACCCTAGGTTGCTGCTCTAATACACATGCCGAGAAATCCTTGACGAAAAATTTCAATATATGACCATTTTGCGAAAAATCAAAGTTATCGTCAAACAGGAAGTAGATGAGTCATAGACTTGAAAAAGAGACACGGTACAACTAATCATATCTAAGCTTCAGACCAAATATCAAATCATTACTACACACACAAGCTGAGAAATCCTTGATGAAAAATTTCTATATGGCCATAAAGCGACAAATCAAAGTTATCGTCAAACAGGCAGTAGATGAGTTACGGACTTGACAAGGGGACACGGTACAACTAATCATACTTAAGCTTCAGACCAAATATCAAATCATTACTAAAACAGAAGCTGAGAAATCCTTGACGAAAAATTTCAATATGTGGCCATAATGCAAAAGTCAAAGTTATCGTCAAACAGGAAGAAGATGAGTTACGGACTTGAAAAGGGAAGACACAGTACAACTCATCATACTTAAGCTTCAGACCAAATATCAAATCACTACTACATACACAAGCTGAGAAATTCTTGACGAAAAATTTCAATATATGACCATAATGCGAAAAATCAAAGTTATCGTCAAACAGGAAGTAGACGAGTTACGGACTTGAAAAGGGGAGACACGGTACAACCCATCATACTAAAGCTTCAGACTAGATACTAGTATCAAATCATAACTACACACATAAGCTGAGAAATCCTCGACGAAAGATGTTCCGGAGAGACGGACAAGGGTAAAACAGTATAGCCCCTCTCCTTCGGGGGCGAGGGTATAAAAACTATGGCCATTTGGCCCATTTTGGGACTTCTGTTCCACAGAACGGTACATGGCATTTCAAATCCGTTAGAATACTCTAACTTCACAATTTCATATTAAAACAAACCCCCCTCAACACGATATAAATAACCGGACTGATTGCAAGAATGTAAAACACTAAATTTCGCCTTATTCTGAAATTAGTGGGGTCAAGTGCCCGATTTTAAAATGGCACTGCTTTACGCGTGTGTAAATTAACATCATCCTAATATTTGATAAATATCAGTCAACTATAACCAACGTTATGCTGTTCACAGACCATAAGATTTCTGTGGTATAAAATTATTCATACCAAATACCGCTATCAATTCAATATGTCAAACGAATCCAGACGAGTTGTTTCAAAAAGATCTTGAACTTACTATCAGGTATGAGGAAAGCTCATTGTTGAAGGCCTCACGGTCACTTTGAGATGGAGAACAATGAAAGCGTTGATCCATTGCTTGGTTTTACCAGGCATTTGTCGAGACCTTGTATCATGTGCGTTTAATTCATATCCTTTCATTGTTGAACTATTTATAATATTGTTTAAATCCGATAAGGAGATTGGGGAGTTGGGTCGTCAGATCTGCCATTGTGTAAAAATATTCCATAACTGTCTGAGTTTGACGAATAAACATAGGTAATCAACGATTACAAAGTTCGCCTCGTTATGGCACATGGACACAGCAACCCAATTTTGCCAGGGTGCTGACCTACCATCTCTGATGCATCCATACAAAAGTTAGATGATCTTACAATATACAGAGACTGAGATCTGAACTCAAACATTAACTTTAATGTAAGTCGATCATGTGGAATATATAGGTCAAAGTGACCTAATTTGCCTGGATGCTGGCCTACTGCCAAAGATGCATGCATATGCAAGGTTAGATGATCCTACTATGTACAGTTGCTTAGATCTGAACTCGGACACAAACTTGAATGTAAGTTGATCAGGCAGAAAATTTGGTCAACATGACCTAATTTTGCCTGGATGCTGACCTACCGCCAAAGATGCATGCACATGTAAGGTTAGATGATCCTACCATGTAAAGTTACTTAGATCTGAAGTCGGACGTAAACTTGAATGTAAATCAATCATGCGGAAAATATAGGTCAGAGTGACCTAATTTTGCCTGGATGCTGACCTACCGCAAATGATGCATGCACATGCAAGGTTAGATGATCCTACCATGTACAGTTACTTAGATCTGAACTCGGACGTATTACTTGAATGTAAGTCGATCATGCGGAAAATATAGGTCAAAGTGACCTAATTTTGCCTGGATGCTGACCTACCGCCAAAGATGCATGCACATGCAAGGTTAGATGATCCTACCATGTACAGTGACTGAGATCTGAACTCGGACGTAAATTTAAATGAAAGCCAATCAAGCGGAAAATATAGGTCAAAGAGACCTAATTTCCTAGGAAGCTGTTAGATAGCCCAAGATGCATATGTATGCAAAGTTTGATGACCCTACCCTTCAAGATATATACCTAAATTCGGACGCGGACGCCGAGGGTACTCCAATAGTCCCCCTCAACTTCGTTGAGGTGAACTAAAAATGGCTTTGCCTTGTGATTCTCTTATAGTCCTACATCCAAGTAGTGGTTTCAGGGGATTCGCATCATGTGACAATGTGGTTCGTCTGAAACCAAAAAAGTCCTTAGTCACACCAGTGGGGTGAAATAAAAAAAAGATGACCACTACGCTTAACAATTTATTCTACGTCGCTGAGGAAATTTTAAACAAAACAAAACAGAAGTCCCTGTGCACCATGAGAGCTGGTTAATTTTGACTTCTTAAGAATCAAAAAGAGGCAAATTCATTTTTTCCCGCTATAGACCAAAGTCCTATTTCAGTTTATGAATGAATTGCTCCTGGAGCCAATCGGCGCACATTGCGTCACTGAAAATTGTGACGCCGGTTTAAAAATCTATATTGTGACATCAATTTGACGGGAAAACTGGAAACTCGTCTATGAAATTGCACTGGGATGAATATATATAAATATTGGTCTCAGATTTTTCCAAAGCACATTTCTGAACTGTTAAGAAACATATTAATTACAATCATATTCTTTGAAACACCTTTGAGGCATCAATGAACTTAAGCTTATGTATATATATTTTTCCAATCAATAAGAAAACTAGTGTTGTTGTCTAATGGCAGCCAATTATATCCCATTTTATTGAACTCTAAATTAATATGGCAAGTGTTTGAACACAATACATGTGTAGACACAGCACAAGTGTGGCACAATACAAGCACTGACACAGTTACAGGGAAAAAATCCGACCAAAATAATGTGTGAAGGATGGACAGAAGATGGAAAGGCAGTAAGTCTATAAGCATGAATTAGTACATTGTGTATATCAATCTGACAGAAAATGGGAGATGCAGTAAAGCACCAAATACTAAAGCTCCATGCCAAATATCAAGTTGCTGTCATGTGCGGTTGCTAAGAAAAATGTGACGAAAAAGTCCAGTTTCGGAAATGATAAGTAAAACGGTACCAAGTCTGTAAAGAGGAAGTAGTAATTTGAATGGCCTAAAAGGGGAGGCGTGGTAAAGGACTTCATACTGAAGCATCATACTAAATATCAAGTGCCTGTCATGTGCAGTGGCTGAGAAATTTAGAAAGTGAAAAGTAAAAAAATGCAGAAAGTCGGCGAACACAAAGTGATGCTTCAATATGACCGAAAAGGAGGCGCAGAAGGACCACATACTGAAGCACCATACAAAATATAAAGTGGCTGTGATATGCAAGTGCAGAGAAAAATGCGATGAAAATAGTGTGTGACGGAAGGAATGATGGACGGACGCACGGACAGAGGTAAAACTGTATATCCCCTTCTATGGACCGGGGTATAAAAATTTCTTATAACAATGACTAGGGCATTCTATTACAAAGGGGAACAACAAAATATTGACTAGGCCTCATCTTCCGACTTACTTGTTGCATAATTAAACTAAAGCTACTATCTATCCAATAGAAAACAAGAATGTGTAAAACATACACAGTGCCATACCTTGCAACTGTTTTGATCGTGAGCAGTATTGCATGAAGTTAACGTTGGTGCCAGGGATAATTTTTATATGATTTTTTGGAAATCATATCCTAATGTTTAGTCATATAGAGTATAATGATGATAGCTTGTATCCTTAAAATAAAAGGTACAAGTTGTGAAACATAATATATGCCCCTAGCAGCTTCTTAAGTGATCAGTAAAGCAGAAGTTGGTTGCATAGGTAAAATTTTATTACGAGTTTTGTTTAATGTATATATGTAAAGTGTAATGATAATATCATACATCTTTCATAGAAAGGAAACTAAAAACTTGGTAAACCTATCTTTAAATGGTCAAACGGACAGACAGACCCGGTAAACCTATCTTTAAATGGTCAAACGGACAGACAGACCCGATCACTATACACCCCACTTTCACAGGGGGGCATAAATACATTTGCTGGAATACGGACTGCATAGAACCAGAATCATAATATTCCTGCCAAGTAAGGGTTGTGTTATAAATCAATTTCCTAACAGATACACATTCTTATTGCAATTAAAAATCCTTTAAACTCCTATAGAATCCCGAATCAATACCCAACATTTGCACTTACCTAAAATCAATATTTAAAAAAAAAAAGACTTAACAACATACAAACAGCCAAAGGGCACTATCAAGTCAATTGCAAGAAAACTTGGCATTATAAAATATTGGGCACTATAAACAGGTGGTCAGAATATTACGAAAAAAAAATGAAAAATTTGAAAGTGTGATAGTGTGATAATATATCCAAGAAGTACATGTATATCCAATAAGTACACCATAACTGGAATATAAAGGTAGCACACATCACTTGTTTCTCTAATAAATTAAAGCAATATATCAACTTATCATTCCCCTCCTTTTTTCAGATGATTCAAAAAATACTTTTTTTAAGAGTGTCGTCATCAGGTATGGTCTCCTTTTCAAATGGTGTCACATTGGTACAGTTGGAAGACGGCAAAATAATTTGACATCATAATTGAATTTCAACCAATCACTGAAGAAGAAAAACATTCTCTCTAGAAAGTTAAAATGTATTTCTCATACAGATTGGGAAATATGAACTCAGGACAGAAACTGGGATCACTGGTCGGTTCAATGAGATTTAAGGTAAGGCTTTCTTCTTGCATTTTAGGCATTCATACTGTATAGGGCTTTATATTCGCGGTATAAAATTTTCGCGTTTTTCAGAGCAGGATTTATTTGCAGAGTTTTATATTCAGGGATTGTAAGTTAAAGTCATTATAGTTATTGATATTCAAGTAAAAAGTGAAATATTCGCAGATATAAATTTTTGCGCTTATCGTTTTACATGCAAATAGCGCGAAAATTGATACCACGCGAAATATAACAACCATACAGTATTATATAATGATATCTTTTTTTTTAAATAACTCTATCTATTTTTGATCCTTGCAACACTTCTATGGTCACTTCTAAATCCTTACACTTCATCCCTAGGCTGAAGTCATTAAATTAAATTGCTTCTGTCCAGGTTATTGCCGTAAGAAAATGACTGAAATCTGATTTTGTTTTTCTTGAAACATTGCTAAATAGAGAGTAGAGGCAAGTGTTGTTATCTTACATACAGCAAAAGAAACAAACAAATTAGATATAATTTGAAATAATTTTGTAAATTGTGGGCGTCGAAGGTATGGATACTGAATGTCAAAAATGAAAAGGATCATCGTCTTTTAATGTCTTGTAATTAAATTAGTTAATGATAATGCTCAAGTAACATACCATATTTTATCTGAAGATTTTGAATAGCTGCCCATATATATATTAACTCAATTAGCCAATGTCTTTGTTAATTTTGCACAAAATTTACCCTGGAATTAAATAAACAAAAACTCAAAGTTATACTGCTTTATTATAAAATTGTTAATAAAATACATATTTACAAATTAATCTGTGTGTAAAAACACAACACCCTTAAATTTACATTGTTGTGATTAAAATGTGCTCTGCACTGGAAATTAAATATAAATAGCTCTATATGATATACAGTATGAACTAAAACAGAAAATCTTTTCAAAAAATCTAAACTTAACAATACAAAAAGAAAATAAATGCATAACTATAAAAATTCACATCAATAGCAAAAATGTATTACATATGATATTTCCATTCAAATTCTAATTTCATGTGCATTAAAATCCTTTTTTAGGAGATTGAAATTTTTTGCCATGAAGATGATGGCAGCATCCTAACAGACATTGATTCCTGGTACTTTATGTTTTAAAAACTCATTTATAGACACAATTTTTTTAGGGTAATTAAACTGGTTTTCATTCAAATCTTTCTTTTAATAAGTTATAAACACTATTTTAGGTTAAGAGTATACAATTTATAGGCAATAGACCATACTAGTACTCTTAATTCAACAACAAACTAATTATACTCTGAGAGGAAAAAATCTTATTGAAAGACTTACAGACTTATTGTATTTTTCTATTAACAACACCCAGGTCCACTTAACACAATGTGAAAATAGAAATTAACAAGGCAAAATATTTCCCAACTGTATGTTCAGTATGGAAACGCAATGCTTATAATAATTTTGTACGGGAGAAATCTGATTAAATATTTATGTTTGAATAAACATGATTTGATTAGTAAGCAAACAACCAAACTGGTCTCCGTGAAACACAAATTCTGCTTTATACAACATTAATGTTCATAGTAATGGAATTGTTTGATAGCACCAGCACAATATTAACAGCAGAAGATAAATTTTTTGTGTAAATAAACATATTTTTTTGGTAATGAACAAGTAATTTACTTGCAAGGGTGGCATAATTTTCACTCAATTATCAAATCAGACAAACTGGAATGTATTTATTTCATTTTGATAACCATTGTACATGCATAAAAAGCGCAGTGCTAAATTTATGTTTTCTTGTATATACAAGTTGTACCTCAAGATGATTTAGTTTATTGATGTTTTTGACATTTTCAGCATTTATTACAAAATACGGCTAGAAGAGAAAAATATAGGATTTTTATAATAGTAAATAAACAGTGATTGTAATCAAGTTTCATAACCCCACTTGATTGTAGTACAAGATTTTCAAGATTCCTCAGGTTTTATCCCTAGATTCATCAATAGATATTTTGAACTCCATCCTGTAAGAACTATAAGGAATGTCACTTTTTAACAACAGTCTTACTAATATATAAAGTAATTATGTAAAACAGTTGTTTTGTAAATACCAAAGAAAACTGATCACTATACAAAACAAAGCCAATTGGAATGTACCAAAAAAAATCACTTGAAAGTTTTAAAAAATCTGCAGTTTTTAGATTTACTCAAACAAATTCTACAAAAATAAACCATTTGATGGTAAAAATAAATAACAAAAACAGTATAACCCCTATCCCCAATTGGGAGCGTGGGTATAAAAAATACAGAATAAAAGAAGACTTTCCTGCCCATTTAAGTCAAATACAGTAAGTAAGATGATAAAAAAAAAGGTAATTTGAGATGAAAAATAGAAAGGCACTATTGATTGTAATAAAAAGTCTTTTTAGCACAGAAACTACACCATGAACACCTAACAGTGAATGACATTATACAATCACACAATACTCGCACAAAAATTGGCCTTTTCTGAGATGAAAACCTGTACTTTTTCTCATAAAGATCATTTCTACATTTTTTTATTACTGGAGTTCATCTATAATATATGGAACAGCAATGAAAAGACCAACAGAACTGAAAAATTTCAGGAAATATATCAAATTTTTGATTAAATTGTAAGGAAATAGTAAACTATCCTAAGGGCGTAGGATGACCTTCTGCTTAAATCGTAAGGGAAGGCAAGTCTGTAAAAGCATGTATGTTACACTATAAAATCCAAGTTTTGCATGTTTTTTTTTTTTTGCAGTTCAACACACATGTTTATCTATCTGTTTACTACCATAATAATTTTTTTTATTCTTTTTTTTTTAATTATTTTAGGCTTTTTCTTGCCCTGCAGATATATGGTGAAATTGACAGAAATAGTAAGTCTTGATGAATGATAGAAATTCAGTACCAAATTGAACTGTTTAAATCATGTCCCATTCTGACAGAAATTTGAATTGTTTCATCATATGATCCAGTGAATTTAAACTGTTGCCATTTTAAATGAGTCATTCAGAAGTTTACAGGTGTAGGCACTTTTAAAATATGCACTTATTAAGAATATGTTATTTTATAATTTTCAAGAAATGTCCNATCGGAATGAAATGAGCAATCTTTGTTAAGGACCTTTAGTACATCATTCCTGTAAAGTTTGGTTGCATTTGCTTCAGTGGTTTCAGAGCAGAAGAAGAAAATGTGAATTTTCCCATAGGGTCCAATGTTAAACCTAAGTTCCGCGCTGGCGGCCATGTTTTTTATCGGATCGGCACGAAATGAGCAATCTTTGTAAAGGACCTTCCATACATCATTCCAGTAAAGTTTGGTAGAATTTGCTTCAGTGGTTTCAGAGGAGAAGATGAATATGTGAAAAGTTTAACGGACGGACGACGGACGACGGACGACGGACGGACGGACGACGGACGACGGACGCCAAGTGATGGCAATAGCTCACACTGACCCTTTGGGTCAGGTGAGCTAAAAATGTATATAGGAAAGCAGTATAACGCCTTTCCCCAATTGGGAGCGTGGGTATAAAAATACAGAATAAAAGAAGACTTTCCTACCCTTTTCAGTCAAATATAGTAAGTAAGTTGATAAAAAAAAGTAATTTGAGATGAAAAATAGAAAGGCACTATTGATTGTAATAAAAAGTCTTTTAGCACAGAAACTACACCATGAACACCTAACAGTGAATGACATTATACAATCACACAATACTCGCACAAAAATTGGCCTTTTCTGAGATGAAAACCTGTACTTTTTCTCATAAAGATCATTTTTACATTTTTTTATTACTGGATTTCATCTATAATATATGGAACAGCAATGAAAAGACCAACAGAACTGAAAAATTTCAGGAAATATATCAAATTTTTGATCAAATTGTAAGGAAATAGTAAACTATCCTAAGGGCGTAAGATGACCTTTAAAATGCTAAGCCTTCTGCTGAAATCGTAAGGGAAGGCAAGTCTGTAAAAGCATGTATGTTACACTATAAAATCCAAGTTTTGCATGTTTTTTTTTTTTGCAGTTCAACACACATGTTTATCTATCTGTTTCCTACCATAATAATTTTTTTTTATTCTTTTTTTTTTTTAATTATTTTAGGCTTTTTCTTGCCCTACAGATATATGGTGAAATTGACAGAAATAGTAAGTCTTGATGAATGATAGAAATTCAGTACCAAATTAAACTGTTTAAATCATGTCCCATTCTAACAGAAATTTGAATTGTTTCATCATATGATCCAGTGAATTTAAACTGTTGCCATTTTAAATGAGTCATTCAGAAGTTAACAGGTGTAGGCACTTTTAAAATATGCACTTATTAAGAATATGTTATTTTATAATTTTCAAGAAATGTCCATGAAAACCAATATTTTGATCCTAAAGTAAGCCTTTCATGGAAAAACTTTTAAAGGTGCAGATATTTTAACCAATAGGAAATAGCATGAATATAGGTATAAAAATAACCCCATTTCAACATGATTGACTGGAACAATCTGTACACCTGATTGGGAACTTAAATTTCCATATACAATGTATTGTATATTGAAAACATAGAAAGCAGCCACAGCCTGCTAAGCTCACCTCGTTGCGCAGCATTGTCACATGTTGCAGTAAACAGGAATGGACTATAATCTTTCTTTTTAACAGATTCAGTCATGCATAAATTGTAGTTTACAGTCTGCATCCAAAGCATTCATTGTTGTTGTCATCCAAATTGCATCATACATACTGATATGGTTGCTAAGGGACATGTCAGTAAGTGGGAATGAACTTTAACCATTCTACCTAACCAAGTCGCTCATGCGTAAAATGTAGGTCAGAGACAGCATCCAAAGAATGCATTGTTGTTGTCATCCCAAAATGCATCATGCATACCACTATGGTTGAAGTGGGCCATGTCAGTAAGCAGGAATGGACTTTAACCATTCTACCTAACCAAGTCGCTCATGCGTAAAATGTAGGTCAGAGACAGCATCCGAAGAATGTGTTGTTGTTGTCATCCCAAAATGCATCATGCATACCCATATGGTTGATGTGGGCCATGTCAGTAAGCACGAATGGACTTTAACAATTCTACCTAACCAGGTTGCTCATGCGTAAAATGTAGGTCAGAGACAGCATCCGAAGCATGCATTGTTGTTGTCATCCCAAAATGCATCATGCATACCAATATGGTTGATGTGGGCCATGTCAGTAAGCAGGAATGGACTTTAACCATTCTACCTAACCAAGTCGCTCATG
The DNA here is from genome assembly GCA_002080025.1 of Modiolus philippinarum. Taxonomy (NCBI): domain Eukaryota; kingdom Metazoa; phylum Mollusca; class Bivalvia; order Mytilida; family Modiolidae; genus Modiolus; species Modiolus philippinarum. Next base: position 36,757 of record MJUU01031755.1, on the reverse strand, counting down.
CGTAAAATGTAGGTCAGAGACAGCATCAGAAGCATGCCTTGTTGTTGTCATCCAAAAATGCATCAAAGATACCAATATGGTTGATGTGGGCCATGTCAGTAAGCAGGAATGGACTTTAACCATTCTTCCTAACCAGGTCACTCATGCGTAAAATGTAGGTCAGAGACAGCATCCGAAGCATGCATTCCAGTCGTCATCCCAAAGTGCATCAGGCATACCAATATAGTTGATGTTGGGCATGTCAGTAAGCAGGAATGGACCTTAACCATTCTTCCTAACTGGACACGGACGCTAGGGGTATCACATAAGCCCCCCTCACTTCGTGAGGTGAGCTTAAAATAAAAAATTAAAATCTTGGCAGGCTAATATCAGTAAAATACTAATTATGTCAAGTTGCCCTAATCAGATATGAAATCTCTGCCTTATTCCTTCCATGACAAAAAGAGAAATTACCCAAGTATTAACAGGATTCACATAGAAAATAACACTAGATGTGGCAGTAATTAGCTACTAGAAATACAATTTCTAGGATACAAAAATATCAAATGTTTTTTTTATTTTCCTGCTTCTATAAAAATAAAATATCTAGAAAACAAAAAAAAAGCGAACATTTATTTACATTCAAAATGGAATGTTGAAGTCAAATAATTGCACAATTGGCTTATTTCTTAAACCTTGAATAACAACCATAACCAAGATATATATCCATACATACAGGATTAAAGGCTGTTAAAGGCTACTATATTTATATATACAAGTTATATGTATTAAGTACAGCAATAACTCCAACAGCTTGGGAATGTATTTCTTTAATATCACAACAAAAGTGATATAAATTGTCAAAGCGTTTACTATTGGAAAAACTGAGAGAATCGAAAGAAAAATGTAAAGTTCACTTGGGTCTTTGGCATGACTCTCAACATTCAACTTTTGAAAGCAAGACTTGTCGTAATCGTTAATATCTTATGAAGGTCTGATACAACTGCCTATAGTATTTACAATTGAGAGTGTTTACTTCCACCAATGATTCTTTTTCAGAAGAAAAAGGATTAAATAAGTAAAATTAACAATATCTTTAACAAAAAGAATGTTGTTCAAGCTAACAAAATAAAATCATTGCTTTAGTACATTACAAAAACAAAATAGAAAGTCATTATATGTTAACTGACCAAAACATAATTAAAAATAATATAACTGGAGTTGTTAAATTTTATCTAAAAATTTTTTGGGATAATTATGTGTTAGATTATATTTCAAGTAAATAACTTATGTTGGTTAAAACATATTTGGCATCCAACCTTTGTTCAAACTTGCAAAACAAAATAGTATTTTTCATTGAATTTTCAACTTCTAGGGTTTGGGCCGCCTACGAAATCCATGAAGATTTTTACAGTAGAAGAACAAAGGATTTCACAACATATCCCTTTACACAAACTTAACCTATTATAATAAATTTTTCTGTAATATTGAACAGAACCTGAGACATACTACCCCATAAAATATAACCATGGAATGCTTAAGAATATTACACACTTCTTTTTCTAACTTATTTTCCTGTTTTTTTTTCTGGTTAACTTTTTATATACAATGTACACTAATAAGGCAACAAATCCTATGAAATATTGCCTCTTCAAGCTACAAACATTTAGGCAAAATAAAATGAAGACAATTTTACACAGGAATATTTATATCTCTTGATTTTGGCACATCTTACAAACATCGAAGGGCATCTTACCATAGCCGAACTGTGACAAATCAATGTGACAGACATATCACTCCAAATTTTTAAAATGAATATACTTGATAGTGTTGCCTGATTGATCTTTCAACCTTATTACTTTGCATGTCAAATGGTTGACCTGATCACTTAAAATGTACAGCAAGCACATTGATACATTAAAGAGGAAATAAAATATACATATTTCACTAAGTACAGTGATACAACTATCACAGTGACTCACCATTTTAGGTCTATCTATGAACAAGATGTTTAGGTTTTTGCTACATCTGTCTTGATGACGGACAGGACTGGTGTAATACCTAACTTGCAGGTCATAATGGGTTATCTGACTAATTGGGCCAACAGTACTGATGGGCTTTGGAACAAACTCTAATTGGCTACTAACAAGACTAAATGGGCTACCATACTAAAATGACCAGGAAGGTTGATAGGTTAATGGGATTTCAAAGAACAGTACAAAAAAATGTACTGACAACCTATCTGACCTACTTGGACAAACAGACTATGGGGTTATAAGATGATCCAGGCAAACCAAGTTCATAGGGTTTCTGACAAAAAAAACTAATGAACGAGAGGGCTCCCATCATACAGGACAATCAGTACCAATAAGTTTCCGGAATTGCAACACCAACAGGCTAAGAAGCTGTACAGTGCTTTACATGACAAACTAAATTCGACAATTTTCTGGCTTGAAGTAACAACTGTTTTTAAGGGCTTCTTGAAATACAATGAAAACATAACTGATAGTTTTTTTTTAAATGTCACAACCAACATAAATGAGGTCATTGCCACCATAACTACTTTGTTCATTTTATAAAAGAATTAACTGAAGTCTCCACCTATTTTCTATTTGTCACAAGCGTTCACACCATTAAGTTTATTGATATTTTCCTAGAGTACTCCCTTTTATTTTAGAGAAACATTGGTGAAATGAACATGATAAATTTGTGTATGAATAATGATGAACTAGAATCAGTGCACGCAAGTGGATTACATATAAATGAGAAGGCCTACTTGGAAATACTATAGTATTATTATGTAAATGTTTTTCATATTGGCATTGTTTTAGATCTGAGGAGCATGAGCCATATTGGCCTGAGGAGCAAGCCGAATGCCAATGTGCCATATCCAGGATCTATAACTTTGCCAATATGAAAAACATAACACAATGATACCTTCATAAATTAACTTCATTTCAAGGAATTGTATCAACTGTTTTATAGTATTTCTTTACTTTTATTTTAAAAGACCTTGCGTCCTGTCAAAGCACGGTATGCACTACTGGCTTATCTTAATATTCTCAAAACAAGAGACAATAAAATCACGAGTTAAAAAAACCCAATATTGGACTAAACATATATGGAAAAATCCATATTGGCATAGTTTAGGTCATATTGGCAAACTTTGTCATTCGTACTGATTTGGCAGTTTTAAACATATTAAATCAAACCCACATAAGTTAATTCATAATCAATTGTAAAGAATAACTCAAGAAATTCTCAAATTTCAACTGATAGACAAATATCCTTGGAATGAAATAGGAGATACAGATAACAAGAAATACCACAGACATAATGATAAATTGATGTTTACACACATGACAGTGACTTACAATTGTGTTTAGAACTCCTTCTTCCTAAAAACACTGAGGTACTTTGATAAAATATCTACATGTATTTGTGATATCTAAAGCACTGTATTACAGTGCAGATCCACTTTTATTTCAACAGCTCTTACATCTTTGCAACAGAACTTTTACCTACCCCTCCCCTACCTTTTACTTCACTGTTTTACTGCTGAAGACAGTAACAGTTATAAAACATATATATAGTATATCCAGATAACCATATGCATCCAAACCTGAAAAAAAATTAATATTTTTCTGATGTATCAATGTCCTGTAGCCTGCTTTGCTGCCACAATTAGAGGTTTTAATGTTTTCAAATCTTTTGCTTTTAACAAAAACTTATGTTGCAACAATTCAGCAGCATCTGCCCTTTTATCTACATCCACTTCCAAACATCTGTCTAAAAAGCTCTTCAGTTCCTCAGATAATTTATCAAAGTTTTTAATATCTGGTTTTCCCTTTGTTGCAATTCTATAAATAGCTTTCAGAGGAGTTTCGTTGAGATATGGAGGTTCGCCTTCTAACATTTCTATAATCATGATTCCTAGACTCCAAATATCAACTTTCTTTCCATAATGCCTCCTATAAGAAAAACAAGATATAATATAATCACATTTACAAATTTTGATTTGATTTAAACTATATTAGATATGTTTTTGCTTTGAACTTTGTGACCTTTATTTTTCATTTAAATTGTTTATACATTTAGTTTTAAAACATAATATTTCAAAGCCACCTGGACCCTAGGAGACCAGGCCAAAATTTTGGGGGTTCTGGTCAACTAGAATCCTGCAAATTAGAATCCTTGCAAAGGGATCAATGAAAGTTGGCTAAAAATCTAGGTACCTTTTACACATAGAATACAAACCCATATCTTTGGTGACGATTCCTTCAGAACATATAGCATTTAATCAAAATCAAAGGTCAAAATAACTTTCACTTGCGTAAGAAATTCTAGACCTTGCTCTCTCATTATACAAAATTTATGAAAGATATCAAAATTGAAGATAAGGTCTCATGTAAGAATATTATCCACAAAGAGAACCTTTGATTTCTGAGTTAACTGTGTTTTTTTAACATAATTTTTTTGAATACCTAGAAACTACTTCTGGAGCCATCCAATATGGAGTTCCAACCATTGTTTGTCGCTTAGCAGACTCTCCATAGAGCTGAGCACAGAAACCAAAATCAGTTAATTTAACAGTACCATCCATACCAAGAAGAACATTGTCACTTTTAATATCTCTGTGTATACAGTGTTTGCTGTGAAGATAATCTAGTGCTTGCAAACATTCTCGTGATACTGCAGCAATCTGTCCTTCATTCATGATGGTTTCCGTGACAACATCAGTCAAAGCACCACCATCAAGGTATTCCATCACTACCCAAAGTTCTGATTTAATTTCCAGATAGTAACATTCCTTGAAATTAACAATGTTTTTATGGTTGTAATTTTTCATAACTTCAATTTCTGTGATTAATAGTTCTTTTTTGGGTTGATTGGTTAAATCCATCATTTTAATAGCGACAACATCATTAGAATCAACTGGCTTTGCTAAGCAAACATTTCCAGATGCACTGAAAAAGTAGAGGAAATGCTTAAAAACACAATACATCTAATCATATATAGACAGCTATATACAAATTATTAAACAAGAACTTAGTAGTAAGTCTTCCATGGAAGGCATGTGTCGCCTGCATAATAACACAAAAAATATTCTAAGTTCCGTCAAACAGGAAGTGGGCACGTGAGAGATCAGAAACTCTCTTACACAGTATAGGTCCCCATACTGATACTCCATGCCAAATTGCAGAAGGCTAGGATACATGGTTCCTGAGAAAAAAAAAACAGAAATTTTGTGACACCGATGCAAGGCGATGGATAGTGATCCCTATATGTCGCCACTGCGTGAACGCAGGCTACACAATAAAACATCATGCAATACAATAATACAAGTACTCTCTTAATATAGAGCCCTTTTTAATTGTGGTTCCTAATTTATTGTTACCAATTAAAAGGTGCATTTAAAAAATATATATACTATTTATATTTCTTTAGTTATGATTAACAACACACTGAACCACCACCTACTCATGTCCCTTCTCCGTAGAGCTTACTGAAGTGCAGGGTTGTCATTTAATTAATACATAATTAAGACCATATTGACAACAACACTTAAGTAGATGCCAAGAATGTAGTTTTTGCAGTTTACTTGAGTGTTATTGAAAACATGGCATTTAATTTTTCAGTTATAGTGTACTTTTTCATGTGAGAATGTCTTATGTAAATTCACTATCAAAATCCAACATTTTGGGGTCCTTATTTTCTAAACATTAAACTTTTATTCTAACCATTTGTAAATAAAAAGAGCTGTTGCAAAATGGCAGCCAGTTATACCCCCTGCTCACTGAACCCTAAATCAATATGGCAAGTGAAAATTTGTATGTTTTTGGATAAAATACAGGTGTGGACACAGAAAAGAGTGGACATAATGACATTAATCCTCAAGAAACAACTTTTCACAAGGGTTCCAATCGAAATATGACAAAAAACAAAATTTAAGTTGACAAGTTATGTCTCCATCCAAACTTAATTTCACCCTTTTCATTAAAAATTATACAACTTAAGTTAATATTCTAGATTTGTGTAACATTTCATCAAAAACCAATGGGCTGCACTGACAAGGTACCACCTTTTTTATTAAACAAGAGAAATTACGTGTCTGGACCTGCGTCACCATCATGTTCTACTGAGAAACTTTTTTTCCAACATAACAGAAAGTCAATAATAGGTTTGCCAATTCAAACAAGAGCTGTCGCGGAATGGCAGCCAGATATACCCCCCGCTCATTGAACCCTGAATCGATATGGTAAAAGCAAATTTAAGTGAGTGTGGACACAATACAGGTGTTACAACTTTAAGTGCTTTAGGCGGAGTTGCACTTACTAGGTTACCCATACAAAGGGAATCTATGAAAAGTCAAAAGGCAAATTACCTCCCCTTCATAGTTTCTGACAATGATTATATTCCTTCATGCACATCTCCATATGGTGTCCTTCCTTTGTGTAAAGTTTCATCAAAATCCTTCAAGTAGTTTAAGAGGAGTTGTGCTTACAAGGTAACTCATACATAGAGAATCCATGAAAAGTCTAAGTCTATTTATCTCCCCTTCCTGGTTTCAGACAATAATTATATTCCTTCATGCACATCTCCATATACTGTCCTTCCTTTGTGTAAAGTTTCATCAAAATCCTTTAAGTGGTTTAAAAGGAGTTGTACTTATGAGGTAACTCATACATAGGGAATCTATGAAAAGTCGAAGTCGAATTATCTCCCCTTTCTGGTTTCGGACAATAATTATATTCCTTTGTGCACATTTCCATATAGTGTCCTTCCTTTGTGTTAAATTTCATCAAAATCCTTCAAGTGGTTTAAGAGGAGTTGGGCTTACAAGGTAACCCATACATAGGAATCCATGAAAAGTCAAAGTCAAATTATCCCCCCTTGCTGGTTTCAGACAATAATTATATTCCTTCATGCACATCTCCATATAGTGTCCTACCTTTGTGTAAAGTTTCATCAAAATCCTTCAAGTGGTTTAAGAGGAGTTGCGCTTACAAGAAGTGTGGACAGACGGACGGACAGGGTGATTCCTATATACCCCCCCCAAACTTTGTTTGCGGGGGGTATAACAAGTATTCATTAACCTTATTACCAAAACATTCTTCAAATGCAAGTTATAATTGAGTTATAATTGAGTTTATATTAAGTTCAACCCTATTACTGTAATAGCCAAAAAAAAAAAGGAATTATAGACAAAAAAAGAAAGAAAAAAAACTAAATGTACAAATTTGAACAATGCATAAAATGAAAATAGTCTATATCACTTCAGCAAAAGTGAAATCCATACCTGAGTTTCAGGTAAGTGCATACTTTGAATCTTTATGAGGAAATATGTGAAAGCAATCCAAAAATTTAAGAATAGCTGCCCATGATCAGTGCATTCAAAACTCTGCAACGTCTCTGGGCACAAACTGAGTACCATGATGAATATGATGAAATAAAGAACCAAGTTCAATAATAATGGATAATTTTGACATTTTTAAATCAAAACTGGCCTAAAAGGGAGGTTCACATCATCAATGTGTTAAAACAACAGTAAAAACTTTCAGAGGTATTTAGTCAGAGATGTGAATGTTTAAAGCAGGCAATGCAATCTTAAAATATACTGAAAAAATGACTATATGACTATGTTGAATGATGGATAAATTTCACATTTTTTATTCAAAACTCACCAAAAGGGGAGGTGCACATCTTCAATGCTTCCAGAATAAATGTGCAAAGTTTCAAATGCATCAGTAATAAGGTCTTTGAGTTTCAGATTACACAAACTCAGTACCGTAATGTTAAAATTTGATGAAAAAATGACTAAGTTTAACAATGGATAATTTCAACATTTTTTATTCAAATCTCACCAAAAGGGAAGGTGCACATCTTCAATGTGTCCAGAACAACTGTACAAAGTTTCAGAAGTATCGGGTTAAAGGTGGTTGAGTTTCAGATTACACAAACTTGGTACCACCAAAGCATGACGGACAAACGGACGGACTGATGGAGGGACCGAGTCGAGCGGCTCCTAGACCTGAGGTCACCGCTGGTGACACAGGTAAAAAAACACGCAAACAAGTTGATGAACTACTTCCCCTTCCAAATTTCAACCAGTTATCATATACTTCATGCACATCTTGATGTTATATACTGCAATTGTCTAATTTTTCATCAAAAGTCCAATGAACAGTTTAGTGGGACATGCACTGACAAGTTACATAGACTGACAGACAGAAGGAATGATGGATAGACAGCACGATTCCTATATACCCTTGAAACTTTGTGTGTTGCGGCATAAAAATGCCCACATCACAAGATGCTATTTGCCATGATTCTTTGCAATCAACTAAATGAGTGCCCTGTGAGTATTTATATCTTGTATTGTCGATTGGTCCCTTAGCTTTGTTGAACAACAGATTACAGTGTAAAAGTGTTTGATGTTCTTGCATCCATGGATCGAACAGAAATCAATGTGGCATTTTTGACATCTAGCATGTTAATCCCACTCAACCAGTGCTAGGTGCTGCCTTGCACTTACTATTAGGTATGAGAGTTTGCTTTCTCTTGAAGGCCTTATGGTAACTTGAATGTGAGGGACAACAATAAAGCGCTTTTCCATTTCCTGAATCTTAACATTTTACTGTGTAATTGTAGTGATTTTGTCCAATCTACATTTATTCCATATCCATTTACCTGTTCACATATTTACCCTTTAATTCATGCCATTGTTATGTTGATATCCTCACTTTTCAACTAAAACATCTCGAAAGTGCCAATTAACAAGGATATGCTGTGTGTGTAATGAAATCTACTGATATTGACATCTGAGATTTTTGACATTCACTAAATCTCATATAACTTTTTGGTACTAAAGACAGCTATTAAAGCTTCTGACATCAAGTACAATGTATAATAATCCAAGCCATTTTTACAGAAAGACGTTACAAATTTGATTTCATACAGTGTATCCTTTTTTTGGTTGAATGACAAATTCATGTTCAAAGTCCTGTTTAAAGTTTCCACATCTTACTATTTTATAATGCCAAGTTTTCTTACAATCGACATGATGAGGACCCTGTGTTAAAAACTTAGGACACTTATAATTTTGTTGAGCAACAGATGACAGTGATTGTAAGAGCACTTTGCTGGTTAATTCTATGTTTGTTGATGATGTATGAGCTAAATAAATCATGGATGTGGCATTGTTGGATAATTGGCAATTAATTCCACTCAAACTGGTGCTACAGACTTTCTTGAACTTACAATGAGGAATGAACAAAGCTCTTTGTTAAAGGCCTCGTGGTGACTTCAAAATGAAGAACAACAATAAAAGCTTTGTTCCTTTGCTTGGTTCTACCATGTAGTAGTAAAGACTTTGTGTCTCGTGTGCATTTACTCCATATCCTTTCAGTGTTTATTAAACAAAATTTGCTGTTCCAACAACATTTTTATGGAATGAAGAGGCATTGTATAGTAGTGAATGTCATTCTAAAGAGAAATCACTGATTATTTTTTATGCCTATCTGAATCTTCTTGGTTAACTTAAAATTAAAAGAATTCTTTATAAGTCTGTTAAACTAATGACAATAAAAAATTGAAAGGCACAAAAGTAGTGTATTCTTATTATTATACTTATTATTCGGATTTCATTTGGTTTTATGCATTTGAAACATTTTTGGAATTATGGATTTCCTTTGTTTGGGTTCTAGTGCTGCTGATGAGGAATTAATTTCCGAAATGGCCATACAGCTCATTAAAATTATTGCAGTTGGAGTTAACATATGTGTTATGGTCTCATGTTCATTTACTCCATATCCTTTCGTAAAATATTCTGTAGAAAAAAATCATGTTGCCATATTCTAATAAAATGAGCCTTTCAAAATGGACAGTTAACAAGATTTTCACCTAATGTCAAACAATCACAAGTTAGAAATTTGAAATGACAATCTAAATTTCTGCAACTAGTATTTCACAAAAATTACAATTTTTCTTCTTGAACTTACCCAGAACCAAGTTTCTTTTTAATGTCATATTTTAATGTTGCATCTCCAGGTTCAGCTAATCGTTCTGTAAAAATCACAGAAAAAAAAATAATAATAAAGAATTGATTAAGGGCTTTTCTTGCATATGTTTAAATTACAATCCAAGGGGTGGGTATGAATTCAGCGACATCATCATTTCAGCGACTATCACTTCAGCGACATATTTTGAGTAATTCCGTATATCATTTCAGCGATGTTTTTTCTATGTATCATATATTAATTCAGCGACCCTGAATGTTAAAGAAATCATATAAAAGGATGAAATAATACAAATTTATATAAAGTAATAAAGTAAATAAACATTGATGTAAATTTTCTAATAAGGGCAAGTAGATAGAGTACCAGATAGAGTGGATAGAGTACCAGTAAAAATCAACATCAATGAATACGGGACTGTCTTGCCTGGAACTTTTTTGTAGTTGAAGGCGAAAATAGATAAAAGTTTACATATTTTCCAATATAAACAAGCTATAAATTAACGTGAAGTGTCCAATAACATTCGCCACATGAAAACTGTAGAATAGATTTTTTATTTGACGAAAAAACAAAAAACCTAGAAATGCAGATCGATCATAGACCTAATGGGTGGGTTCAAGTTCAGACTTAACAAAACTTTCATGACCATCCATCTTCGAATACAGAAAGGTACACAGATATTATATTCGATAGTCTAAACAATTGTCAATCTTAAGATGATACGTTTATTCTATGGACAATACGTTTGTCACTATAAATATTATATATCCTGAAAAAACTCCTACTGCACCTTCTGGTTTTACAGGTAAATTCGCTGAATTTATAGTATTATATGTCGCTGAATTTATATGCTTTTTGTCGCTGAAATAATAATGTCGCTGAAATGAAAAAAGTGGGAAATGTCGCTGAATTTATCATCTCCGAATCCAAGATGTACATCAAAATAAATTAGATTACAAATAGATGTCCTAAATATCCAAAATTCATTGCCAAAGTCTGATGCTCCCTGTTTGTCATGCATCACATGCATAAAGGATGCAATCAAATTTTTCCATCTGTAACATTTTTCAGTGACTTGCCCACGCTGAACATTTTTTTTCCAGTCCTACTTTAAATCTTAAAGCTGTTGACATGATACAGACGAAAAATCTTTGACTTTGCCGTCGTCCACTCCAATCAAAGAGATATCTTGACATTTAACCCTTTCACCCGTAGCAATCTCTTACATTAAGAAATTAACACCCTTGATTACTACATGTGTATTTTATTGTGAGATTGTTTACAAACATTCATTAAAATTGTTAACTGATTGATTGATGTTTCACACCAACTTCAGCAATATTTCAGATATATCATGGCCAGAACTGTGGGAATAAAAAAAGTTTAACATGGAAATATTTGCATAAATACCATTTGCTTTTGCCTGATACAAATATTTCCATGTTAAACTTTTTAGATTCCCACAGTAGTCATGTTTTTGGCCATGATGACCTTGCTGAATCTCTTTCAAAGAAATGCTTAAAATATAAACTACAGAGCTTCTTGCAAACATTCTAGACACTGTATGTAAATACATACCAAAGTCAGAAAAACGTTTTTTTATCTTGATTCTTGGTATTAGAGGTTAGAAAATATTGCTGCGGTCAAGCAAGTGGCAAAACTTGCAATTTAACAACATTAGGATTTAAACCTACAGGCTCTCAACCTTTCACTGACTCACCGTTGTATAAAGACAACATTGTATACATTTGTCAGGTTTTCACGTCTGATATATGGACCCAGATCACTAATTGACCTTTTGAACTGATACACACAAAAATAGTGCTCAATTCGGTCAACCACTCCGTAGGCTTGGAAGGTGTACTATTTACTGAAATCTGAATGAATGGAAATAATAATTGGTGTTTTGAAATAAGGGCTTACTGCAAAAAAGTCATGTAGATTTTCAAGCTAATGGAATAAAGATGTTTATGAAAATTTTCAACTTTATTGAAAGATGCGCATTCAGGAATATTTTGGTATCGACATAGGGATTATTTTTTATATTTTTCAAGGTTTGATAAATCCCAGAAACTCCAGACTGACATGCCACCCCGAAATTTAATGGAAGGTACCCCAGTCAATTCCGCACGTTTTGAGGGGTAACCCATGTACCAACGAAATATAGAAATGGGTGGAATAACTCAAAATGTTACTATTTGAGCCTATGGAAAATTAATTGGTGTTCTGTGCCAATATCTACAATGTAGACATTTGACCTCAATGAATCTAACACATTGTGTAAGCTTGGGGTGTTAATCTTGACTTCATTACATTAAAAGTTTTGCCACTTCCTTTACCCAGAGATGCCAACCCCATCTGATGAATAAAGGGCTACGCCAAGCGCAGCATGATACGACCGCAGCATGTCGACCACTGAAATTTCAACAAAAGTAGTTTAAAGTGAATGTGGACACAGTAAAGAGCTTGACACAATAATTAGATGGACACAAAAAGAAGCTAGACACAGTTATTAGCTAGAAACAAAATAGGGAAAGAAACCCTTTGATTACTTACTGATAAAAAGCTGTAAGAGCTATGCAAAATATGTACTATCAACTAAAAGGTTACATCCATAGAAATTCAAAGAAAAAATCCAGCGAAATCTGATGAAAAATAAAGATATGACACATTTAGAAAAATTGCAATTTTGGCCCCTTTGACCCCTTGTAGCTCCGAAATAGTAAGAGCTACAAAAAATCCGTTGA
>MJUU01031755.1:5024-16225 GCA_002080025.1 Modiolus philippinarum | reverse complement strand
TTTCTCAAGAATGTTCCAAGAAACATCATACTAATATTTGAAAACAATCCATCCACTAGAACCAAAGTTATGCTGTCCACAGACACGAAAATACCTAATTTTACCCCTTTTTGGCCCCTTTTTTGCCTCTTTTTCAAAAACGGGTTGGGCAGGGAATGCGAAATTGAAACCTGGGCTTAAGCTTGTGCCAACAAACATCATACTAAAATTTGATAACAATCCGTTCACTAGAACTAAAGTTATGCAGTCCACAGACGCCGACGCCAACGCCATACCATACTACGACCGGAAAATTTTTGCGGTCGTATAAAAATTATATACGTCCATCAGAGTCAGTAAGGTGATGATCAGGAGAGTTGTAGAAATAAATGTCTGTATGATTTAGATAATTGCAAGGTCATTGACATTCACACTTAGGAAGCGTATAAATTTCTTCTTATTATTATGTCTCTGCAGGGGATAAGCGAATAAAAACTGAAACAAGAACATTGGAGAATAAAAATGAAACGGTGAATTTAGAAAACTCAAAACGTAGAACAATCGGCAACATCGTCACTATGATCAGCAACTCTAAAATTTCAGCATGGTTGACCCTAATATTAAACACTGGCTTCAATTTTTGATAGAGATACTCAGCATATGACATGCTCACTTTGTGTTAAAACTAATAAAAAGAACCCCTTTAAGTCCTGTTGCTGTATTGGGTATTCTTTAACTGCTATGTCATTGTGAACAAAGTTGATGACATAGTGTCAATCATTTTATTCATTGGCACTCAAGTACAAGTTTTGGCCCCTTATGATAAGGAACCTGGGCTGGCATGACCCTCGTAGTCCAAATTCTAGATTGAACACAGTAACAGTACACAAAATGTACATACAAAGGATCCTGCTTACTTTAAAAGGCAAATCCCCTTCTTGCTTAAACCCAATTGAGTCCCACTACCTTTTTTCACTATTATTCAATGTAATTTTTTGACTAGCTGCCTAGATACTATGGTTCAACAGTGAACTCTTTAATATTTTTATACTAAAAGATGCATATCATTTACTAACGTTATAGTGGAAGTTTGAAGCATCTGATTCCATGCTGGAGGCAGTCCAACAAAATCTCCTGTTATTCTATCAAAGCCAACATGTACATTATGTTTTACTTGTGTCGGCCCAGAAATATTCTTTACTTTGTCCTCAGAGGAAGATGATGATCCTTTTTTCATTAGTTTCCCAAAGGGCATCTTGTTCGATTATCTGAAAAATGTCAAATTTAAATTAGGTAATGAAACAAAAATACATTGTTTTCCATAAGAAGTTTTAGTCATGATGATGAGAAATAAATAAAGTGAAATAGTGCAAGAGTGTTATTTTGGTCCCCTTTGATCATGTTATATACAAGGGTTGATCCTATAATTTATACAATCAGAAGATTTAAGTGCTTCATTCATCAGTAATAGAAATTATTTGTCTATACCTTTAACAATTTATAATTATATAATTAATTAACCCCTTGTCTTCTTTATGAACAGACAGAGCATTAATCAGGTATATAACTTCCAAGGGAGACAATTCTAACTACCATGTTGTTTCTGGTATGATTGCAGTAGTCAAAAGGAATATAGAAAATCCCTATATTTCTGTACACAAGATTTCAACACAATTGTTTATTCTTTAATAATTTGGAATGATCATAATGCGCTAGACATAATTTTTGTGAATTTTTCAATCATTCTTTCAAAGGATTCTTTGCAATTTCTGTGTAATAATGTTGAATTGTTTGTAATCTTGTTTGTGTTATGAGTTTTTTAAAATTTTCACTAGTAAGGTAGATAATTTAGTGTGGTGGTTTGCGGATCAATTGCCATATTTGACACATTGCTTAGCATAACATTAATAATGAAAGTGTGTTATCACTGTATCATAAGTCATGTAGGTTTCAATGTAATTTCAATGCAATCTCAGAATTCGCGAAAAACCTTTTTTACACTGCCAGACACAGGACTGACAGAACAAAATAATCTGTCAGTCCTGAAGATTTCCGAACAGTCTTCTGTATTTAAGACATTATGAAATTTCTAAAATGCTGTCAAACATGGGACTGGCAATCATGTTAAAACAGTCAGTCCTACATGTATGACATTTTTGCCAGTCAGCCCTGACAGGTCTGACAGATTTTGCGAACTCTGCAATCTTGAAATTCAAATCAGCAATACATGTACTTAAGTTCTTAAGTCAACTAGAGGATGACATGCCCCCGTGCAGGGTTGAATCAAATTGGGATTTTTTAGTAATATTTGTGTCTGTAAGACACATATGATGCCCCCACTAAACACATATACTCTAGGTTGCACAGATAAACTATGTACCCTCTATTACTAAATCACCAAAAAATTAAAAGTTTAACTATGTATATTTTAGAAAGAAAAAGAACTTAAATCAAAATACATAAACATGCACATCTTCAATATAGGTACAAATGTACTGCAAAATAAAAGCTTCCTGGCATCAAAACTGTAGCAGGAGTTGAGTGGAAAATCTGTGTATCCTCTATTAATAAATCATCCAATAAATGACTAAGTTCAACAATGTGTATTTTTTCAAAAAATGCATCAAAATCAAAATCATTCCCACATGCACATCTTCAATATAAGTACAAATTATCTGCAAACAAGGGATAAGCGTAGCCATATATCCCCGCTGCTCCAGCAATTTGAAACCCCACATATTTGTGGTAAATTTAAAAGTTAAGAAGGGGCATAACTCCTACAAAAATTTTTGACCAGGACTCGTCTTCAAACTCACTTGAGGCATCCTAGATGTTAAGCTACTGTGTAAATATTATCCAAATCCAATGAGATATAAATTGAACTCGCTTGAGTCATCCTAGAACTTAAGCTACTGCGTAAATATTTTCCAAATCCAATAGGAAATAAATTTTCTAGAGTGCTTACAAGGATATTTTGTCAATTTTCAAAAATAAATAGGGGCATAACTCCTATAAAAATACTCAAACAGGACTCATCTTTGAACTCGCTTGAACCATTCTAAAACTAAAGCTATTGTGTAAATATTTTCCAAATCCAATAAGAAATAAATTTTCTAGAGCGCTTACAAGGATATTTTGTCAATTTTCAAAGTTAGAAAGGGGCATAACTAATACAAAAATATTCGAATAGGACTCATCTTTGAACTTGCTTGAGGCATCCTCGAACTAAAGCTACTGTATAAATATTATTCAAATCCAATGAGAAATAAACTTGCTAGAGCGCTTACAACGCGGACGGACGCCCAGCATTACCTTATCCCAACATCGCAAAACTGCGGGGATAAATAAAAACTTCCTAGCATCAAAATTGTAAGAGGAGTTGCACGGACAAACTATGTACCCTCTATTACTAAATCACCAAAAAAATGACTAAGTTCAACAATGTATAATTTTTACAAAAATAGACCAAAATCATAATCCTTACCACATGCACATCTTCAATATAGGTACAAAAGATTTGCAAAATAAAAACTTCCTATAGCTAGCATCAAAACTGTAGGAGGAGTTGTGCAGACAAACTATGTAACATCTATAACAAAATCACAAAAAAAATGACTAAGTTCAACAATGTATATTTTTGACAAAAATTAACCAAAATCAAAATCCTTACCACATGCACATCTTCAATATAGGTACAAATAAGCTGCAAAATAAAAACTTTCTAGCATTAGAACTGTAAGAGGAGTTGCGCGGACAAACTATGTACCCTCTATGAAAAATTTTAATTAGGGTGTAGGTGATCAGTTTTATTGCCTTTTTTACATCTCTTTTATATATTTAATTTGAAAACAGATAATAATTATTAAAAAAAAATTTAAAAGAAAAAAGAATATTAATAAGTTATATTTTTTCACATAAGACATATATAATATAAGAAATTGCTTACTATTTATAATTAATTAGAATTTTTTTATGGATTATTTGCAGATACTTGCTTTTTTTTTTATTTGTATAAAAAAATTAAAAACTATATTTACATAGAAAATTGAAATAATCATTTGAAATTATCTAAATTGTACATGTAAAATACATGTACATTGATTGTCAGGTGTGTAATTAATTTTACTGCATTTTTTTTTATTTGAAATACAAAATCTAATAAATGCAAAACTTATCAAGTTTTTGATAAATTTAAATATGAGATAATTATTAATTATTTATTTTTTTATTCATTATAATTAAAAATGCATTTAAAATTTATTAAAATGAGTGTGGCCTTCCACAGGTAAGGGATTATCACTGACCTATCACTAAATCACAACAACAGTCAGGTACATTAATTATTTTATGACCTATGTTTTATGACCTTTAAGCCTCATTAACAGCAGGGGATTAGTCTGACTGGGACATCTGTCGGACATGTCTGACATCATGTCTGATTGGGACATCTACATGTATAATCATATGTCTCTGCCTGTACTGTAAGTTCAACAATGTATATTTTTGACAAAAATGCACCAAAATCAAAATCCTTATCACATACACATCTTCAATATATGTACAAATGATCTGCAAAATAAAAACTTTCTAGCATAAAAACTGTAGGAGGAGTTGTGCGGACAAACCATGTACCCTTCTCGGATGGACGGACCGAAGGGCAGACGGACAACCCGTCTTATCGTCGCGGGGCATAATAAATACGGAAATGTTCTTTATTAGCGACAGTGTTGTTATAACATATTTGTGTATGTATTTGTAGAGCTTGGGTACTTCTGTGGTATATCTAGGCATTTTTTACCATTCTGCTGTATGAACCACAGTATACTGTTGATATGCATGCACCATGTAATTTGTCAGTTAAGTGTACTAGAATCTTTCAGTGGAGTGTGTATCTATAGAAAATTAGGGATATACATTGTAAAGGATATTGATTTTTTGGGAGGTGAAATATTAGTAAATTAATGATTTTATCCAAAAAGGCCAGAGAATAAAATCGAATTTTCAAAAAGCCTTTAGGAAAAATGTTATAAATACTCAATATATCAAGCATAAAACATGCTTCATTATCCTATACATGTAGCATGAAAATGAAGTATATGGACCCAGATCACTAATAGACCTTATGAACTGATACACACAAAAATAGTGGTTAATTTGGTCAACCACTCCGCAGGCTTGGAAGGTGTACTATTTACTGAAAACTGAATGAATGGAAATAATAATTGGTGTTTTGAAATAAGGACTAACTGCAAAAAAGTCATGTAGATTTTCAAGCTAATAGAATAAAGATGTGTAAGAAAATTTTCAACTTTATTGGAAGATGCCCATTCAGGAATATTTTGGTATCGACATGGGGATTATTTTTATATTTTTCTGGGTTTGATAAATCCCGGAAAATCCAGACTGACATGCCACCCCGAAAATTTAATGGAAGGTACCCCAGTCAATTCCACACGTTTTGAGGGGCAACACATGTACCAACGAAATATAGAAATGGGTGGAATAACTCAAAATGTTACTATTGGAGCCTATGGAAAATTAATTGGTGTTCTGTGCCCATATATAGTATAGCCATAAGCTGACAGATTTCCGATTAGCTGATCACATGTCTATTTACATTGTATTTGTTATTAAAAGATAAATAAACTCTGTTTCAGCATTAATAAAATCAATAATAATAATAATAATAATAATAACATTAATAATATACAGTGTGTATGAAAATTTATCTCAAAATAACTTGCCAAAGTTTAGCACTTTCACTGGCTAATTTTTCAACAACTATTTAAAGATCCTATTTTGCAACCATATGGCTCCCTGTGGTTGTACAAACATACATGTATAACATTTTTTTCAACTTCTAGAGAACTAATTATATCATCATGATCATGATGAACATGTACTAATAACCTGAGGCAGTAAACAAATATGTCATATTGTACTTAAGTTTGGAGTTTAAAATGTGGTTCAGTCATTAAGTAATAAATACCTTGAAACAAAACTGCTAAAAACAATAATTTCCCCTTGTTTGGTTATGGTTTATGGAATGTCCGTTTCAACTTCCTTGTTCAAAACGTGTACATTTCATACTCGTATCTTCACCATTCCAACCTGTAAAACGTAAACTAATTGTTATGTAAGTTTGATTGGACATGTCATTATTGTTATGGACATAATTACACGTGCAGCAAAGAGGCAAGGCAATAAATCTGTCCGGTTTAATGATGGATAGCTCCGAGGCCTGTGAAAAACAATGAACAATTTGTTAGTACAGGAAGGATCAAATCATTGATATAAGGGCTTTTTAAACTATAAAATGAATAACTTACAGTAATGCCTATTTTTGGAAGAAATATCTTACCTGTTTTTAATGAGAAAACTATACCTGTTCAACAGTTGAAGTGTGACAACTTCTAAAACTTCCTATTATTTCCGGAAACAGTCTCGATATCACTTTTCCAAGGGAAGCAATTCAGTAATTTCCCGCCATAATTTATTTCATTCATCCAACCAGGGGTGGACGGGGTAAAACGAGACCGGGTGGGGAAGAATGTATAAAAATGGAGAAAGAAGAAATAACATGACTGAAAGAGACAAAGGCGACAGGAAAGGGAGAGAGAGATGGTGGGAGAAAGGAGAAAGACCGTGACCCCCTGGCCAACCCCGATGGATGTCTGTTTAGTGTAACCGATGATAATTTAACATCGTAAGAAAACAATATATATACAAGATGATTAAATTAATTAATTAATGGGATCCGAAAACAAGTTAAAAAAACTTATATAAATTCGTTTCCCTCGAGTTCCGACATAAATTTACAATATTACAATGCGCTCAAAGAGTTAATGATGTAAATTTTCTCAGTAGACTAAAAGAGATATTCAAAGACCAAAATGTTTCTTTCAGTAATTTAAAAAATCAAAAATTTAGTTTAGTGCAAATCATGAGGTGCTTTTCCATGTGAAAATTGAAAAGTAGAAAGAGATGTGAGATTATAGTGCAATTCAGTAAGAGGTGAATCTTTTGCTAAATATGATATATTTCTGGACTGCCAAGAATATTTCAGTGTTAATTCAAATTTAAAGTTCAGAAGAGCCAAAAAGTAATATATCTGAAGTAAGTTGTATAAACCGGCATAAGGGGTCTAAATAGCGCCGTCTTACTTCAATAAAACCGGAGGACAAATAAAAAGAAAACGGTTGATATTTTCCAGAGATCCAGGCGAGTCAATAATATTTTTTCTATAAAACTCAAGGTTCAGACCGCAGCAACCCATACTTAGCCTGTAATGTAATATCTGAGCGAGTCTGCATTGAGCAATTTCTCCAAATTCTTTTTCGTCCGGTTAAAAAATTCGCCCGCATATTGAATATGTCGACAAAAACCCAAACAAAACAAACATGTAACCGCACTAGAAAATGTGCCGGGCAACGGAGAATTACAATTGGAGCAGCCCCGGAGTCCGACCTATGAAAATTGAAAATTCATTTAGGAGATGGTATCAAAAAGTCATGTGCAAATTAAAAATATGCGCGTTAAAAATAGAAATAGTAAAAAACAAAGACATTAATAAAATAGTGACACAGATATTCAAGGATTACCAATATTATGTCCATGGGGTTCTTTCTGACGAGAAGCATGGCAATAAAAAAAAGATTAATTATCCTTATATGTTTTACCGATAATGTGCGACTGATAAGTGATTTTAACTTTTATCTGGAAGCGCGTTCCAAGCCTTAATTCAATTGAAGAAAAATGAAGAAAAGTCCACACCTTTAATTTTCGGACAAGACAAGACAAGAATACTTTATTTAAGTCTCTCCTCTTGAGTAACATCGTATAAAATACAGAGCAGTTTAAAACACAAAACACACATCACAAGAATACTTTATTTAAGAAATAATTCATGGGCGCCGGTGGTTTGTTGGAGATTTACATATGGGTTGCCATTATTTTCGTTAATATTTTACCCAGAGCGTAGCGTAGCGGGTAAAATAAACGAAAATAATGGACACCCATATGTAAATCGACTACAAACCACCGGCGAACATGAATTATTTCGATTCTAATATGACATTTAATTATCTTCGCGGACCTATAGTGTACACGGCAAGGACAGCCATTGCATACGATTTACTGACGTTTTTGTGCACAAAACATATTATGACGCCATCTGTTTCAGCGTAAAAACTGTTGTGAAGTCGCTCATATGTTATTGGAGATTTTCATATGGCTGGTCGTCATGGTTTCCATTGTTCCCATATTAGAATTAAGAAATAATTCATGGCAGGTATATGGTTATTGGAAATTTAACCATGGGCTGGGCCTTTATATTCGAATTTAACCCAGAGCGTTAGCGAGGGGTTAAATTTACGAATATAAAGGCCCAGCCCATGGTTAAATGAGTAACATTTGAGTAACATCGTATAAAATACAGAGCAGTTTAAAACACAAAACATACATCACAAGAGCCACTCTTAAAAGAGTTATGGGTGACTATATAATCACAATTATTTACATTACACATGATATGAACATTATGAATGTTAAATTCATTTTCTTTGAAAATGGGGGTAATAACAAAATTACCGAACAGAGTTGTCAAGAGCCGAAGTCCATGAGAAAAATCAGGTGGAAACCACCGGAAAAATTGTCGACCGCAATAGTCCTGACTTGGTACAGGCATTTCAAAAGAAATGGTGGGGTAAACCGGTTTTATGGCATACCATTTCCCCATTCAATTGCGGTAGTGTCCGGGAGCTCAACTCAACAGCAATTGTAGACAGTTAAAAGAAATGATCTCGTCATGCTGGACTAAGTAAAAATGAATCTTGAATCAGAGTTCGGACCGAAACTTCAATTTTTTCCACAAGGGACTGATATCTATGAAAGAACTTTTTTCATGATCGTATGATACGGAATTTTTTTATGCTTTGACTAATAAGGCGGTCACAAAGATAACTATGTCTAATGATTAAGTTCGCATAATTTGTGCTAGATCTTGCGTAACGAATCAACTGTGAAAAATACACCCCGTAAACAAGAGAAACTGGAATATTACTGTCCATGTTAGGGAACTTTATCGATTTGAAATTAAAATCGTCACTTTTGTCGTAAATTTTAGTACTGAGATTACCATTTTAGTCAAATTCGAGATGTAAGTCCAAAAAGATGTTCTGTCGTTTCCTTTATCTCTAGCAGATATATTGATGGGATCCATTCAACAAAAGATACATTGATGGACAGAACTTCATCAATATATCTATAAGTGAGATTGAAGGATCTAGCATCTTATATTTTACTATCTTTTACGAGTCCCTGAAGAAGTTAGGTCTCGTAAGATCATGACAACAAGTCTGCGAATAGAGGAGCACAATTAGTGCCCACTTGCTGTTAAATATCACCTGACAGAATGCACACCTGTTTTTCATCGTAGCATGCTTTTCCTTTTAATTTTTTTGTGGGGAGAATGTGGAGTATAACCCAAAACAACATTTTTTCTGAATCGGCAAAGGCTTTTTGATTCGCGATTTCAGTTTATTATGAGGAAGCGTGGTCAAACGGTGTGGAAAAATCAAATGTCTTCAGAGAATGTATTTGAGAATGAACGGGATTTAAGATTTTCAAATAAATCCTTCGAGTTTTTAAATACCACATGGCGATTTATGTCACTTCCACAGTGTACAACCGTTACCGCGAGGGATTTGCTCCGCGGCATGAGGGGTAGATTTTTTCGCAGGAGGGAGTAGAATTTCACGGCAATTTATGATAACAACAGGTAAGTTAGCTCCACAACTTTTTAAAGAAAAAATTAACTTATAAATGATATATGCAACGGAACATCTTAATTATTTAGCTTGTTTGTTGTGTTATTAGAAATCCAGCAGATGATTTCATTTCCTCAAACACCTCGGACTTTTACAAGCGATTGATACGAAAAACTGTTTGATGACCTCGTACAGCAAAGCAAACCTATAATCAGTCATGTTATACCGGTGCACGTCGATAGATTATCATCAAATCGACCCATTTAAACCATCAAATTCATCTTCAAACAGGGCGATAAGTGATTAGTTTTTAACAAAAGAAATGGAACTCTTCATTAAACGAAACAAAAAAGGTCTACTCAGATTGTTTTCCGTAGTTACAAATTCCAAAAAGTTGTTTCTAACAGGAAAATTGAATGATTTTTTAAACCATGTATTTCATTAAGGTATAGAAATAATGTAAATGTTCGCCGTTTGATTGTAAAGTTTGTAATTAGTGCGTAAATTGCGGTTTAAGTGGACTGAATTGGGTGTCTATAATTCTGGATGAATTAAATATACATCTCCAGATTTTCTCCAAAACTGGCATACTGATTCATAAAGAATTGATAAATACATGTGCAAATTTTCATTTCCGCCCTTCCACGCAAATTCCCAGAATAAAACAACAAAGTTAGTGTATTATGCTACAATACTGGCTCTATTTTTAGAAATGAAATCGAATTTTCCTACATACGTCATGATTACAACTTACGAGTCAGAGGCCCATTCAGGTAATCGTAATTTGATTTTTGTCTATATTTTGTTTTAATGTATTGAATGGTACAGTAAACATTCTACTACGATTCCAAATAAATATTTAGATACAGAAATCTAGAAACATTCCCGTTAATTTCGTACAATTTTACCATAATGGGGTACATTTATCCCTGTGAGTGCCTCGGCGGTGTTTATAAATAACATTTACCGCCAAATAATGAACGTGTGACCGGAGGGTTAGTCCGTACATGAAAATCAGCATTGTTTTACTACCAGTGCCTCCTCGTCCGGGGATCGAACCCTGGACCTCTTGCTTCGTAGCCAGCCTCGCTACCGAATGAGCTAAAGAAATATTCCGTTAGCTCAGTCGATTTTTACTGGCTATATATCTACTTCCTGAATACAACTCAGGTATGCACCTCCGTGACATACTCGCCGTATGTATGACTCTTCTCACACTACAACATCAAGTGCCCGGCTAGTTTTCTTGTTCTATCCATTGTGGGTCTTTTAGTTGGAGCGCCAATGTGACCGGAGGGTTAGTCCGTACATGAAAATCAGCATTGTTTTACTACCAGTGCCTCCTCGTCCGGGGATCGAACCCTGGACCTCTTGCTTCGTAGCCAGCCTCGCTACCGAATGAGCTAAAGAAATATTCCGTTAGCTCAGTCGATTTTTACTGGCTATATATCTACT
>MJUU01031750.1:103350-120388 GCA_002080025.1 Modiolus philippinarum | reverse complement strand
AAATAGTGACTATCAATAGGAGGGTTTTTATTTACCTGGTGACGTCACAAGTAGAGAAATCTAGTAGTTGAAGGACTTTCGGAACTCTCTGGTTTTACCATAACATTACAATAGTGAACATATTTCCGAATGGAAATTTTGGCGTTTATTTTCTATATGAAGGAATTGAGATAAATGCATGAAACTTTGGAATTAGGATTATAACATTATTGAAATTATCATATTTTTTCAAAATTGAAATATCTGGTGAAATAAAATATTTATGGCACAGTATATTAGCATGTGATGTAAGGTAAAATCCATTTGTTTTCAGCCACTTAAATCATGTGACCATACAATAACAAATAATCTGATTGGTTGATCAAAATTGATGACGCTATTAAAACCCTCCTATAATTCCATTTGAAAAATGTTTTAGAAAATTTATGCCTGGGGTCTCTTATACTGTTTTGAGTACGGGGATACTGTAGTTTTAGAGTCATTAGTCTAGAGTGCAAAAATTTTGGACTTGGATGATAAGGGTTGTGACTTGTGGGGATAGCTGTCGTTTCCGACAGCCCCATCTGGTTTTAGATAACATAAGCCTTTTTACCGATTATGATGTTAAATTAGAATAGTACGGAAGCACAGAGGAGACATGTGAAATTTTTATTTTTATCTCGTGGCCACGACACAAACGAATACCGAAGCAAAAGGGAAAAGGGAGGAAAATACTAGAACATACGTTTCAAGACGTTATGGGGTACGACTAGAATATTACAAGATCAATCTCTTTCTGTTCTCGTATGAGGCCAAGTTTCTACAAGGGCGAACACATAAAAGGCAAAAACATTTAGCCCAGTCCTTTAATTTCAGCCTCCGCTACATTATATACGTCGATTCACATTTACGATTTGATGTGAACGCCATTTTTATAGAACTGGTGAACAGCTAGAAGATCAACTACGTGATGAAGAGATGTAACAACTTAATGTGGGTGAAGACTTAAGTGCTGAAGTTCCTGGATATTACCA
Source organism: Modiolus philippinarum (assembly GCA_002080025.1). Taxonomy (NCBI): domain Eukaryota; kingdom Metazoa; phylum Mollusca; class Bivalvia; order Mytilida; family Modiolidae; genus Modiolus; species Modiolus philippinarum. The sequence continues at coordinate 119,375 of MJUU01031750.1, read as the reverse complement.
ACTACCTGGCTCCTGGATTTACCTATAGTCAGTTCCTAAAAGCGTATATATATGGTTGTGCAGATGGGAAGGGATTTTCCCTTATAAGTGGATGACGTCCTTAGAGAAACTGGATTTGAACCAGTTGCAAGCCCACGACGACCTCTTCAGCAGTTTAAAGAACAGTAACAGTACAGAAGAAGAGTACCAGCTGTCCCAGAGAGTGTTGAAAGACCAACAGATGACCAGCATGAGGGAGTTCCTGGTTTGGTACAACAATAAAGATGTTAGAAGAAACTGAGCGGGTGTACCAGTACTACCACACCAAGAATGTGGATATCTTCAAATATGGATATATCAGCGTACCAGGGCTGATGTTAAAGTATATGTTCCAGGACTTGCAGAGCTACTTCACCTTGCTTGACGAAAAGAACAAAGACCAGTTGTTTAAGAGCGACCCAGCATCGTGTTTCACAGATACCACGAGAAAGACGTCGTCCCCATTAGACCGACAGAGTACAAGGAGTCCAAGACCTGCAAGACAATCATTGGATATGATGCCAACGCCCTGTACCTGTCATGTTTTATGAAGGAGATGCAAACTGGACGCTTTGTGCGTCTGAAGAGCGAGACTGGGATCCGGAGAGAGACGCCCAGAAGAGACGAGAGGATGGCCATCGACTGGTTGGAAAGGGAAGCCCACCAGACTGGTTATCAGAATAGACACTAGGACAACGACAAAAAAAAGCTGACTGGAATGAGAAGATTGCTTGTGAATGGTTATATGAAGTATTTGTTGTTGTTGTTATGAAGGAGACCAACATGGTATACGAGTTCCAGGGATGCTACTTGCATGGACATGATTGTGAGTTGAACCAGGGGAAGACAGATGAAAAAGGCCAGGCGAAGAATAACGGTACCAGCGAACCCAGCACAAGATACAGTACTTGGTGGAGAATGGTTAATATTGTGTAACACAGATATGGGAATGGGATGAAGAAGGATGATACGGCTGTGCCAGATTTTGCGAAGAGCAGGCAGAGACCGTATGATGGGCAGTTCAAGATGTCAGAGACGTCTGTTTTTGAAGCGATGTTGGATGACCAGGTCTTTGGTGCTAAAGAAGTCGACTTGGAAGTAGCCGACGACCTGAAGGAGAAGCTTGCAGAGATGTCTCCCCTCTTCAAGAATACAGAAGTGTCGAGGGAAGATATTTGAGATCACATGATGACTTATGCTGAGGAGAGAGGGATCATGAACCAGAAGAGGACATGTTTGGTAGTATGTTTGGGGAGAAGATCCTTATCATCACGCCGTTGCTGAAGTGGTATGTGGATTGAAGGTTTCGTCAAGTTGTGGAGTTCACCCCCAGGTAGATGTTTCTAGAAGTTGGCGACCAAGTCATTGATGCCAGAACAGCCGGAGATGGGGGTCCCAAAAAGAAGATTGTAGCTGAGACGAAGAAATTGGAAGGCAACTCATCCCATGGAAAGACGGTGACCAACAAAGAGCGCCATACTGATGTGCTGTTTTGCCACGACATGCAAATGAGTCGACATCTGGTGGGCCCTTCCTTCCGGAGATGTAAATAGCTGGGCGAGACAAAATTTGAGTTGATGATGAGCAAGAAGACCATCCATCTGGAACTCCCCCTGCAGATTTGATTCATCGTGTACCAGTTTGGGATGCTGAGAATGCTGGAATCTTTTTACGACTTCGTGGATGTATTTGTTGACAGAAGGGACTTCCAGTATTGTTCCATGGATACCGATAGTGCATACATAGCTTTATCTGCAGAGATTGTTGAAGAGGTGATCAAGCCAGAAATGAGACAGCTGTATGAAATTGAGAAGACAAACTGGTTTCCCAGATAGAACATTCCAGAACATGCAGCGTAAGACAAGAAGACTCCAGGCTTGTTCAAGGAAGAGAATAGTAGATATGGTATCATCGCCTTGTGCAGCAAGACATACTTCTGTTTTGGATAAATGATAAGTTCAGCTGCAAGGGGATCAATAGGAGGACCAACCACGTGACCAAGGAAAAATATATGGATGTATTACTCACGAAGAGTTCTGGTATTAGTACCAATCGAAGCTTCAGAACAGTTAATAACCAAGTCTTCACTTACCCGAAAAAAGAGTGGTTTCTCCTATTTCTATCCCAAGAGACGTGTGTCTGATGGAGAGTCTACAGCACCGCTGGAGATTTGAACTTTGGAGGGTAAGTTTCCCGACTGGTGTATATAAACGTGGGGAGTCTTGTTATTCAATGCATTAACAGCCCGCTTTGTACAAAAGTCAATTATTTGCTGATAACAAAATTTAAAAAAAGAACAGAAAAAAGAAAGAAAAAAGTTAATGCACCGTATCCTTCGGCATAGCCGGTCACAAGCACGGATAAACACAGAGTGGCTTTTTTAAACAGAGTTGAAGTTGATACAAAAGAAGATGGTGATTTCAGAACAATGGTTAGTTTCAGCAAGAAGATTATGGTTAAAGAAGATATGGTAAGAGTTCCAGATGGTTAGATTTCCAGCAAGAAGATGATGGTTAAAGAGGATATGGTAACAGGAGACATTGGTTAGGGTCCCTGAAACTTGAGTTCAACAAGAGATTTGATGCTTCGAACTTGAGTTTTTTAACTTTAACTTTATGTAACTTTAAGTTAACTTTGAACTTGGGCTCAACAAGAGGTTTGATGTCTCGAGCTTGAGTTTTTAACTTTAACTCAAATTTTAATCTGTACTTGAGAACTTGTTTTTTTTAACTTTATCTTTAACTTTATATCTTTAACTTTAACTTTTAACTTGAGTCCAACAAGAGTTTTGATTCCCGAACTTGAGTTTTTAACTTTTTTACTTGTTCTATAATGTATATTGTATGTCTTATTTGTTATGTAAATTTGTTTATATGTTGTCATTAACCCTGTATTGGGTGTAAATTTTGCTTTAAATAAATAAAATTTAACTTTAACTTTATAACTTTAACTTTAACTTTATGACTTTAACTTTATGACTCGGTAACTTGTACTTGAGTTCAACAAGATATGTGATGTCTGTCTCGAACTTGAGGAATATAAAGGGTCTTAAGTTGATACAAAAGAAGATGATGGTTGAGGAGAGGGTTAGAGTTCACAGTGGTGAATGAAGAAGTGGTTAAAGAAATGCTTAGTGTTCCAGAACGGCGAAAGAAGCTACGAGTTCCAGAACAACGGGGAAAGAAGAAATGGTAGAGCAAAGAGTTAGAGTTCCAGAACAATGGTTTGTGTTCCAGAATGGTGAAAGAAGGAGTCAATGGTTAGTCAATGGTAAGTAACTTTTAATTTTTAGCACTTGTATCACTTTGATCCGCCATTATATGAGTTTGTTTGGTGTTGTTGCTTTGATGTTTGTTTTTTTTAACTTTTATCCTGTATTTTAACCATAACCTTAATTTTAATTTTTGTTTAGCAACTGTGTAACTTTGATCCGCCAACATAGGTGTTCGTTGCTTTATTCTTTATTGCAGCTGTATCATTGTGATCCACCATTTTTGGTCTTGTTGCTTTGCTTTTTGTTTTTTAGGGTTGTTCTATTGCTTAATTTTACCATGTATTTGGAGAGACTTTGTATAATTTGCATTTACTACATATCCCTTCGTTGTTAATTCTATTCTTTATTTTAATTGTTACCTGAAGTTTTATAGTCTATTTAGCAAATGTATCCCTTTGACCCGCCAACATTGGCGTTGTTGCTTTATAGTAACTGTAACGTTGTGGTTCACCTCCTTTAGTGTTGTTGCCTTTTTTTGTTTAAAACAACTTTAACCTTGAGTTTTGACACTTTGTTACACTGGTTTGAATTGGTTCCCAAAAAGTTAAAGTTCCAACTGGTTCCCGGAAGTAACCAATGGTTACAGAAGAAGACTGGTGCCTGAAAGTTATCAATAGTTATTGTTAGAGTTACCAACTGGTTCTCTTGATTAGAGTACCAACTGGTTTCCTATGGCAACAGAAGACTGGTTCCCTATGATTACAGAAAGGGTTAGAGTTAGTGCCAACTTGTTCCCTATGGTTTTAACTAAGTAAAATTTCAGTATGGTTATAAATGAGACTAGATGTAGGTCTCATTCAGTTCGTCATTTGATAGCTTGGAGATCTACAAGCGAATTATGCTCGCCATGTTTGAAGATATTATGCTGAATACAAAGATCAAGCTACAGAGACCTGAGCAGCTCATCATCAATTGATCGAAGAATTGGGAAAAGTGGATTGAAAGTGAACAGAATAGGACCAATCAAATTGCAGGAGTTTCAACCAATCCAAAACCGTGTTTACCTACTGGATCAACCAATCAGAATGCAGGACAAATAACCAATCAAATATTAACTGACGAATCATGGAGACAATAAACAAAGACTATAAAAGACGGAGCAGAATGAACTTTGCATGAGTCATGCCTAGCAAGAAGAAGACCGATATTGGAATGAGATTTAGACTTCTCAGACGATAAACATGCAACGTTTACGCTTTGACTGTTGAGCCTGGTTCAAGCGAATAGACCTTGCTGACGGGTGATATCTTCACAGTCTTACATTTGTTTTTAACACCAGAAAGCTGACTGGACAATCACCACAAAGCATGGTACATACAGACTTCTTGTACAGTGGAAACCTGTTAAAGCTGAGCAGAAATGTAAACCGGTAGAGTAGAAACAGAGACGAAAGACATCTAAAGCGCGAGCGGAGTGGACCTACCGCCGTTTAAGAGCCTTCCTAGCTAAGAAAGCTGAAAATGTGTGGAATTGAGAAACCGCTTCAGCGAACGTTAATTCTGAAATGGACACTGAGACAGAATCGTTATCATTCCAGGAAGACGAGATGACGGAAACACAGACCGACTCTATACCGAGATGGATGATGAACTAGTGTCAATACTCACAGCAGTTAATGATGCAACGGAACCATCGGCAGAAACGACTGCGAGCAGCCAGGAAATAGTTTCAATCCCGGCAAAACAACGCCTGAAGGTGCCGCTAAATTAAAGCATGTTAAGAACTAAACTAAGAAGGAAAACCAATCGAAACAAGTTGAAGCTAAAATAATGTTTCAAACTAATGACTTACACAAAATCTACAAAGTGTCATACGATAAGCAACAAGAAACTTTGATCCACAGGAAAGACAACATGGAATTCTATTAAACATTCAAACATAGCCACAATCATTGGATGGACGCAAGAGACAAGAGGAACTTCCTCTATTCAGCAGAATTACACAACGACATAGAGACAATTGCAAAGAACTTTAATCGTGAAATTAGAAAGTTATAGTAATAAAGGGCGGCGTAAGCTCAAATCCCAAACCAAGTACCTTTTTTCGTTAAGTTTGATACTTTTATTTCCCGTCCCCCCTTTTTGCCCGAATTCCCCAAGGAATAAAACAGATAGTGTTGTTCAAAAAGCCACTAAGAAAGCTAATCAGATCATCCTTGAAGATGGACAGAATGGAATGGGGCAAAGAGAGTGGACATGAGATTTAAGGAAACGCACAACGTTCCTATCAAAGCAGGAGTCAGCTTATCGTTAGCACAGTGGAAAAGTCTGTGTGATGCCACAGAACTGGTGGATGACTTTATTCATAGAGTGAAAAAAATAGAAAGCCAGTGTAGTGGAAGTATCATTTGGGAGAAGATATATACGTCATCATCAAAGCACCTCAGTCAACGGTATGTGTAAGAAAATATTTTGTTCCCAATGGTGAGTGGACCTTGTTTCCTACCAAGTCAGGTGTGACCCTCACTCCTTATGAACGGGCGGAGCTGAAGAAGATTATAGCTGTGTTAGAATACAGAGAACCAGAACTGAAACTAAATACCGAGGTTACTGTAAATTTATTTTCTACATATGCGCATTTCGACAACTTATGTCTCTTCAGTGCAGATAAAATCTAAACGTTTAGAAGACCATAAAATCAAATGTGCTCAAAACTGATAGAGAACAAATACCCAATATGATCTAAATGTAAATCCAAAATCAGCTAAGGACAGAGCTTTGCATGAGGGAGATACTCCTTAGTTTTCAAAAAGATGAAGGTAGCTACAGAACCCAACCAAGTGGATATGAAGACAGACATTTTAGTGCCTGATCCAGAACTGTGACATTGATTTATTAGAATTGTATGTTTGTGTTAATAAAAAAATAGTACATGTATTGTATTGTCTGGGTGTGTTATTATTATGGTCCAAAAAGAAATGCTCCGGAAAAAAGCCTTTTATCCCCACTACCCTTACCACCACCACCAAGATACCATAAAATCACCACCACCGAGATAACATAAAATCACCACCACCACCAAGATACCATATCACATTTTGCCAGGTGAGAAGCAAATTGCTTTCGAAGATTTATAAAAGAGTATACAATGGCTTTTTGTCAGTTGAATTCCAACTCTCGAAGGGACGCCATGCCATATTTTACGTCAACTGGAATGAAGAAATTTGTAGAACAAAAGGAAGAACGGAAAGTTTTTCCTATACAACCTACCATCCAGACTCTGGATCTAAAACCTGAGAAAAGATGGGAAGAATCGTAACCTGCATATCAACGGAAAATTCGTCCTAAAATTCCTTTCCACCAGACCAACACCATGGATCTTAAGCCTAAGAATTAAAAAAAACACAATTCCGAAGTTGCTGTTAACTTGGATTATGCATATACGCATTTCGATAACTTCAATACAGATAAAATCAAAACATTTGGAAATCCATATACCGAAATATGTGTAAAGACTGAGAGGGAACAAATTGCCAATAAGATCTAAACAGTAAAGCCAAAATTAGCAAAGGACAGAGCTATGGAAGAGGAAGATACTCCTTAGTTTTGAACAAAAGATTGAAAGAGTCGAAGAAGTGTTACAAATGTCAACAAATGAAGAAACGCTCTGAATTTGACAAGAAGAAATGGATCTGTAAAATGTGTACCGATGTTTATGCCGCATGGGCCAAACTGAACAAACAAGATGAAGAAGAATCGCAAAAAATTCAAAAGAGGAATATACTGCCAAAAAATCGACACCAAAACAAACCCTCATTGAAAATCAACAAAAAAAAAGAAGAAAAAGGAGGTTAAGCAGCCCACCCTTCGGGATATAGCCTGTCACAAGCCTAGAGAAATGCAGAGTGACCCTCTCAGTCTTTACCAAATATAACCACACTCGTCGCAATTGGCAACAGCATCTATGCTGGTATGTGTGATACAGCATGGCTTAACGGTGAGTAATTCTGGAATTTGGGGTCACAAATTATTGAAAACATCTTAGAATAACAATACTAGTATGCGTTTTTATTCACCGATTTGCAAAGAGACCAAAATTGATAGAAAAGGGTAAATGAAAAAATAAAAAAATATTAATAATAAATTAACTACTAGTATATAGTCAGTCATAAAATATATTTGTAAATTGATTCAAATAGACACGAAACTCTCTTATGAAACATGTAGGTGGCTCTGAAAAGGGCCGTTTGAATATTAGTCCTGATCTTCTTTAGTCCATCTCTGGTCTATTTGGAGTACACTCACTGCAATAGAGTGTCTCTTCCATGTTGGGATGGGATTCACAAGGAACATGAATTTTCAGCTCCGACAGGAGGATTGGTAAGATTTTATGTACTGCTTTCAGTTTCTCAAACTGTGCCTTCGTTCCTCGCTATGGACACTAGGTCTTCTCTACCAGACAACCTCAGAGCATGGCAAAATACATCGACAGCTGCTGGTCCTCTTTTCTTTTTTCAACAAGTCCAGCAAAGCTTCTGTGCGTTTACAGGTGGATTCAGACAGACCAGAAATTCCTTTTTTTTCTGCTGTCACCGTCTATTCTATCATGTTCAGGACACCGTCGACTGGAGTCTCCATTACAAACAGGACACGCTTCTTGGCAAGTGGGTGAGCCATTCTAAATAAGAACGACGAAAGAGCCGATCTGGGGTTTATACAGTCCAAGTAATTTGTCTCGATGACCAGCATTGGTCACTTACTTATGGAAAAATACTAGTTAGTGGTTGGTCAAAAATCTGCGTTGACTTTTCTGCCTTCTAATTGGTCCACATTATATACACCATCAATCCACTTGTTTGTTTCGTTACGCCTTGTTCAGACAGGTTTAGACGTGTCCATTCATGTCCCCACTCTCATCACAGAAAAAATAAGCAAGAGTTATATCCCCTTGATGGACGTGGACCTGATATAGACACCAAAAAATCAGAAGCGCGGGAAAAAATCTTGCAAGAGTTATCTACCCTTGATGAGTGCGGACGTAATAGAAGAAACTAACATAAAAAAGAGCGGGGTAATACAAGAAAGAATTATACTCTTTATGACGCGCGGACGTGATAGAAAAACCTCCAAAAAATGTGGAAAATTACTAGCAAGAATTATCTCCCTTTGATAAGTGCGGACGTGATAGAAGACAACCAAAGATAAAAAACGCAGGAAAAAGTATTAGCAAAAGAAGACACCTAACAACCAACAATTTGCTTAACTTTGCGTCAACCCTTTGAATGGCCGTGATGAACGCAGACGCGGACGTGATAGAAGACACCCATTAATAAAAACGCGGGAAAATAGAATCAAGAGTTATCTCCCTCTTAAGTGCGGACCTGATACAAGACACCCACATATCAACAGACGAAAATATACGCCCCTTTATGAATGTGGACCTAATCGAAAACGCCCCAACAATTACAATACAATGACAACTGCCGAAAACATCCGAACGACCATGCCCGTGGTTCCGACTATGGAAAATACAACACTCGTGAGAGATCACGTGTTGTACCAACAAGTCATTTCCGGTCAACAAGGCCGAATAAGGCTTCAAATAGAACCAATTCCGGTCTACACCTTAGCCTGGTCGAACCTGTCCCAACCTCGCGGTAGTCAGCATGGGTCAGGATCCCAGGCTAGTCTACACCTTTGGGCAGACCCATTTTCGGTAGTGCATGCCTGCTGTACTTATGTAACACAACACTTCTACGGGGTGATGTGCTGTTCCAACACGTCATTTCCGGTAAACATTGCCGAAAAGGGCTTCAATGGTGGTCACTTTCGGTTGCACATTACTGTCACGTTACTGCCAGTGATGTCACTTTCAGTCTATGTCACTTACGGTGACGTTTCTTTGGGCTCCACCTCACCACATGATAAGCCTGGGACTAGCATATTGTCCCTTTATATAGTCCCAGGATAAGCGAACTGCCCCTTTTATACTACATAAACTTGTGTGGTAAATTTTCTCAAATTCTTTACCATATCCTTAAAAAATATACAAACTTATTTCAAAGTGTACATTTCATATGGAAGGAATTACAGACAAAACATACACAATGTAGCTTTTTTCCATCTTTTTTCACAAAGAAACTGTCAGTTAATCAGTCACAACATTACTGCTTATTGATCGGTAAAGAAGGTCACTTAGAGACACATTTAATGAATCGACCATAATATCATATCTCAGACATGTTGCAACATTACTAACGTTAGGTAAATTCCCGGGTAAATTCACTGCCTATTAGGCGATTCAAAAGGCGAGCAAACAGTGCTTCAGTACTTTGATTTAAAATGCTGTTGAAATGTTTTGAGACGACCTTTGAAGTAATGTCAGTTTCGTATTCAGCTTCTTGCATTTGCTTTTCAAAGAAATAAATCAGCGAATATTTGAGTTATTTATTTTGGTGAATATTTAGATACTTAGATCATTTATTCTTATTATATTTTCCATGGCACAAATATCATAGCTTTACATTTCATGCGCAGTGCCCGTAGCGCGGCAAAACAATCCCTGCAAATGGTCAAAATTTGGCACACTTTGTGCCATGGACAGACGTGGCACAAATGAAACAGAAACATTTTTGTTGCAAAAACTGTGCTGTAAAATAACAGGGCTATCTGAAGGTACATCGAATATACCCATATTGCAAAAAATTTCCAAACAAATACACAACTCTTTTTTGGCATGTTTTGACAAAAATATGAAAATGACAAATCACACAGGAATTTTGCATGTGTATACAATGCTTTTTCATTCCCAGGCTGAAATATTTGCCCACTTTTTAACATCCTCACTTAGGATTCAGAATGGTCACAATGTATTAAATTATATTTTTGTAAGTCACAATAATATCCCACACTCATTTCCATTCGATAAACTCAGAGTGTAGCGTAAAGGAGCGGAGGGTAAATATACGAAAATAATGGATGCCCATGTGTAAATGGACTACAATAAACTCAAAGAGTAGCGTAAAGGAGCGAAGGGTAAAATATATGAAAATAATGGACACCCATGTGTAAATAGACTACAAACCAATGCGAACATGAATTATTTCGCTTCTAATTTGACATTTAATGAATCGGGGTGTACCTATGGTGTAAAAGAAATCAACCACCATTACATGAATTTCACTGACGTTTTTGTGCACAAAACTTTATTATGACGTGGTCAGGGTTTTAGCTAGGATTTTGAGACCATTAGTCACTTTTGCGTATCGAATTTCGCGGGCCGATGTGTACTATGCAGATAATAATCAACATGAAGATAATAATTTGATTATTAATATTTTTTAAAATTTTTCTTGCATTTAATACTTCATATTATAGTAACAAATTGATATTCACTTTATATGTTCATCTTCCACACCCAAGTTTTGTATGTTCATACTCTCTCAGTGCTTCCATTTTTAAGAATTTAGAAGTCAAAATTGTACAACTAAATTAGAGAGGAGCATCATTATGCATTGCAATTTGAATAAATTGTATTGCAGCTTGACTTATTGATGTTAAGGTTGATATTTGAATATTATGCAGTCTAACATTTTCTATAACTTAATTCAAACTTCTATATATTTGTAATAAAAAATAAATTATTTTTCAAAATACCATTCATATGTTGTTTTTAAGCACCTTTAAGATTAAATAGTGGTGCAATATAAATTTTGTGTGATCTTGAATGAAGCAAATATCAGCATAGTAAATGTCTACAAAATAATTTCAAGGAAATTGAAAGACAAATTTTAAAGGGGAAATAACCCACTATCAAAACACGTGGTTTGTAAAAAAATCAATGTATGACCTGTTAATTATGAAAATTTTGCTGAAAGAATACTTTTAATGTTCAATACCATAATAATTTTGAACTGATGGTTAATTGCCATACAGGTAAGCAGGTTATCTCTGATTGACCGGTAATTACTGATAACAAGCCAGAGAACACAGGTAAACAAATCACCGGTGGCGTTTGTTTACCACTGAACTAATCCATTAATTGATATGACAGGTGTAATTAAAGTGTCAGTTTGCACAATTAGATTACAGTAACAAAGATTATGAACATAATATTTTCATATTTGGCGATTTTCAAAATTCCAAGTGACGAATTGCAGTCTGAAAAAATTCGCCACTTCTAAAAAACATTCGTCAATGGCGAAAGTGACGAGCGCTAGCTAAATCACTGCGTGGTATATTTTTCAGCATAAAGACTTGTGGCGTGGCTCATTGTTATCTGAGATTTTCCTATGATTAGTTGTCATGGTTTCCATTGTTCACATATTAGAATTATCAAGACTATCATTATTTTATTTCACAGAAAAATTTCCATTTTTTACCTTCCTCTATATAACAATTGGTTTTAACAGGTTGGGAAAATAGCCCATACCTCATTTGGATTTATTATCACCTAAATGGGTGACTTTTTCACAGTGATATTATACTTCATTTTTGATTTTACTATTTCTGTCAAAAAAAGCACCATAGTATGATTTAAATGCAGCAACTTTTCAAAAGACGTTACCGGTATGTGTCTTTGTAGGCTCATAAAATGTGCCAATTTTCATGAGCAAACAACTTTTACTAAAATGAAAATTTAAATGAAAAAGAAAGGAAATGGGGTGAATGTCAAGGAGACAACATCCCATATTCAGGTTAAAACGACCCAAAACAAAGCATCTAGGGGTCACCTTATGGTCTCCAACACAATGAGTTATCTCTTTCAAAAAATATTGCTTTTGATCTATGCAGTTGCACTTTTGAGTAAAAGTCAATCTTTTTCACTATAAAATATACTGTTTCGTGTATAATGCCCTAAATGGGCCACTGTCACCAACCTGATTCATATTTAACTAAATCTAGATACATTGACTGGGGTTTTGTCTTCTGTCACAAAGGAGCATATGAACAACTTGTTTGAATCTTCTGCAGGTTGGAATGGACTGGTTCAGAAATGCAACGACACAATGGGATCGTCATTGTTCTGAACATTCTTGATTGGTCAAAGTGTATTTTACGAGGATGTTGAACTAGTGCATAGTTATTTATGAGGACAGAAATTGTATTTCTGAATCGGTCCATACACCATTGTCTTGAAATCTATACAATTTAAAATATCAATTTCCCTTTTTTAATTGCATGCACCTGCTGATTTTCAGCTCCAGTCTGCTTTCTGAATGCTACTACACAAATCCATACATCAAAGTGTGTGTATTTTTCGAGTCTTGTAAGGAGTTAATCTGTAAATATCATGTGTAATTTTTGGGTCATTTCAGGGCTATCATGTGTAATTTTGGGGTCATTTCAGTTCTTGAAAATGCACATATGATAATTTTTGGTTGGACAGACAATTATTTTCATAAGTGATAAAAGTTCTGTCCCGATGGAAAAGTGGCCTCTGAATTTCAGTTGCCTGACCAACCTTTCCTCTTTTTCGGGCAATCATTCAAATGATGTTACCAAGGCCTGTTATTCAAACCAACTTGAGATTCCAGCTCCAGAATGTTCTTTTTGGGGAATTTGGAATTCAAGAAATTTGGGGGAGAAAATGGCTTTTTCAAATTTCAGAATGTGTACAGATAAGATTTGACCCCAAAATATACAGTTTAAAATCTCTGAAAACATTTACTTACATATATTTTTATTATATTTTTTCAGATGCCATTTTTCCAATCCTACAGCATGCATTAAGAATTGTTGGAAGGTAAGAGGTCATTAAGGTGTAGATTTTTCAACAAGAATGAAAAAATTAAACAATGTATCGGTTGTAATGTCCGAGTTGAGTGTTGAAAAATCTACACCTTATTGACCTGGCACCTGGCAGTCAAGTTCGATAACTGTGTAATCACCAATTTCTGTAAGAGTCTATTCTAAGCATTGTCAAGATAATTTTTCAGTTTTTTATCCAAAGGAACTATTTCCAACTGCCTTCTGAACCAAAGTTGTGAAAGGTTTTGAATTGAACAGATTTCTTTTGTACAGATAACCAAGACTTATGACTAAATATGAAGTTTTGGTTTCAGCAGATTTCCAGTTCTCTTGGGGTTTTATTTGGATATGTTTCATTGTATATTAAAAAGAAAGAAAATGGGCTAAATGTCAAAGAGACAACATATCATTTCCAGGTTAAAAGACCCAAAACAAAGCATCTTGGGGTCACTGTCCGGTCTTCAACAAAGTGAGGAACCTCACACCATATAGCAAGCCCTAAATGGGCCCCAAAAAAGTAAAAAACTGAATAAATCAATTGTAACAAACCACATCCAATAACTCGAATATCGAAAAAGTAAAATTTTATAAGAAGACAAGGACAAGCCAATGACCAACATATACATGTATGTCTTCAGTTTTAGGAGTTACAGTTACTTTCACAATACTGGTCTGTCAATCAATCGTTGTTACATTCAATCAATAGGTAGATGTGTTTGCCTAAAATGTTTACAAAAGAGGTTTAAATATTCCTCAATGGGTCATTGATTTTATTTATAGGTCGGACATTTAAAATTCCTTTTGATTAAGAGAGGTGTTCAGCCAGACTAAAGATAAATTAACATATATATTTGGGCAACAGAAAATAAATAATGAGAGTGTAAATAGTAATATTANGTTTAGATACTTTTATTATGATATTTCCATGTTTTATCGAGATATTAGTGATTTATTTTTGTGAAGTGGAAGTTTTATCGAAGTCTCGATGGCGGCGAGATTTCCCGAGAATTTGTAATGTTGCCAATCTCTTTAATTATACGTCTCTGATGAAACATATCCAAATAAAACCCCAAGAGAACTGGAAATCTGCTGAAACCAAACTTCATATTTAGTCATAAGTCTTGGTTATCTGTACAAAAGAAATCTTTTCAATTGGAAACCTTTCACAATTACATTTGTACATACACACAACTTTGGTTCAGAAGGCAGTTGGAAATAGTTCCTTTGGATAAAAAACTGGAAAATTATCTTGACAATGCTTAGAATAGACTCTTACAGAAATTGGTGATTACACAGTTATCGAACTTGACCGCCAGGTGCCGCATGGTCGTCCCTCATTAAGAGGGTGTAGCTAGACGGTATTTACTGTGGCAACGTATGGTCATTTGTCGTGATTAAATTAATAATATTAAAAAAATAATAAAATTTTAACATTTTTATTTTAAACAGGTATCTGCTCTGAAAAAATATACCTGTTAGAATTGAATTTTTATAAACTAATAAATTATGAAATGCAGTTAAAATGAAATTTAATTAAGGTAAAAATTTTTACCAAAAATGTTTTGCGTATTGTAGAATATTACATAATTCAGCAATTCATGCTTCAATCCAGGTGATAATAAACAGTTTTGTCCAGGTAGATTATTACACCTGGGGGCATGACACATGTCCTTAATATACTGATCAGTGTAAGTACCTAAAACTTTGAGATCAAATATCCAACCACAAGTTCCCGATACAACTCCCGAATTTCTTTTAGAATGGGCAAAATGCGCAACTAGAATTTGGACAGAAAAGTACCACCTTCATGTTGAACAATTACTGACACTGTTCTCGAAATCTAACCTGTTGATACAACATTCCTTTTATTTGCGACACGAACCTTCCTTGAGTTGCCGACGCAGTTGGGAGCAGTACCTCTGCTGTCCGGCTCCAACAGGGGGAAGCCAACTGAAGTGGTAGGGACTAAAGGAAGGGTATCCGTTTTGGATGATTTTGAGAACGGCCAATTTCGTTTAGACATTATTTTTGTACTTTATTGACCTCACTGTTTCTTAAACATAATTTCATATTACATACCTTGCTGAGATGAACTTCCCAAAATATTTTGGAACTAGATAAATATGAATTTTAATTTAGAACGTTAAATTTATTCTTTTATCTATAATTACCATTGTTTTGAACATTTAATGAACACTATACATTGATAGGGAAACATGTTTAAGTTATTTCCCATTTTCCGATTTGCATCTATTGACAATCTATATCCATTGTGACGTTATATTTACATTCCCGAATTTAGTACTTCAGTAAACCTTTTTTGTATTTATGTATCCTGATGACGGCGCCGTGAGCGTCGAAACATGTCGATGAACAATAAAATTAACCTGCATTCCCGTGGCAGCGTTGTTGTTACTCGATCTACACATGATCAGTGTAATTGTTTAAACTGGTATTATTAATTATGACCCTTTGATTGTTTTCACAAAGAGATGAAAGTGATGGATTTTGAAATAAAATTTTATTTACCATGTGTTTTGAAATTAAATTTCACAAAAAAAAAATTTCTACTGTACACATATTTTTTTCTCGGAAATAGAACAAAGTACTATCTCGGCATAAAACCACTTTCCAGTTGGACTGCTCCTTTCTAGCACAAAAATTATGGCCATCTCTTCTTGGTGGGAGGAAGGTAACTCAGGCCAATATCAAATTTGGTAAATACTCAATATTTTCATTGCATTTATATACCAATTTATCCCTAAAATATAGTTTGAACCCCATCTCAAAAGATATTAAAGAAACACGAGTTATAAAATAAAGGAATAAATAGTTGCGATATATTACAAATGTATTTGATTTATGTGAATTTCGACAAGTTGAACGCTATCCTTGAGCTCAAATCTCAAATTTTGCATTCCAATCTTTATTTTTTTTCATCAATTTGCGTGTTATTAGGTGTGAAATTATTTTGTTTCAACTAACTATTTTTTAGTTTTATTCTTGCAGAATGACATCACCGTGCATTATTCAAATTAAAAAAA